>NW_010582384.1:50529-84210 GCF_000705375.1 Tinamus guttatus | reverse complement strand
AGCGCCAGCCGGGCTGCCCACTGCCCCTGCTTTGCTATGCACGAGGAAGCAGCGGCCACCTGAGGCAACTGGCTACGCAGTAATTGTGTAAGAAATTATTTAAGAATTTTGTCAGCATGAGGCTTATGCAGTACTTTGCAATTCCTAGTTATTGGTTTTCTTTACTCTTATGAGCATTTCATTATCACCCACTAGCACCTCGGTAGTCCAAGGCTACATCCCTCCACAGCAATATGATACTGCAAACTCGTAAGCAGAAGCAATATTTATCAGTAACTTAAACGACCCTAACTAGGTACTCATACACTTTTTTAAATTAAAAGACTTTCCCCCGTGTCTGCATAACTTGTGACCCTTAGTACTGTTTTAAAGCAGTATTAAGTACTTTGCCAGTGTAAGTAATAATACCTAAAAAAAAAAATCCATCTCAAACTTGTCTCTTTGTCAAACAGCCCCTGTCTTATTCCAAAATCATTCACTATGTGAAACAGTGATGAGAAATTGCACTGGCAGACAAAGGCAAGTTTGTCTCCAGAGTCTGATGTTAACAGATTATTTTTATTAAAAAACACTGGGGAGTGTTAGTGAATGACAACTTAGTGAACTGGTTTATGGCAGACTTTTCAACAGCTATCTGTCCACATTTATTCCACATCAATCTTAAATGAGTAGCTCCTTCAAGACTTATATCTCATCTATTCCAATTTTAGAAACAACTTAATAAAGTTCATTCATCATTGCTTCTCCACAAAGAACCCTGGCTAGTACTGCCTTTATGTGCCTCTTAAGTGCATTTCAACCTTGACTTTTTCCCCAAAATGCACTCATCACTCTTTTAAGGAAGGCATTTCCTCCTCCTTTTTTTTCCTCCTTGAGGCTAATGTCTCTGGACTCTAATCATGTTGTTACACCAAACTGTTCATCTTTTACAGTTTAGCTTTTAAACAGAGTCAGGAATGGTTAAAGAAAGGTATTTTTGATCACACTTTTTGTGTTTCAGCACTACATGGCATAGGGCATCAACAAAGCTTTTATATAGCTCGCCTGCCAGCCAGAGTCTCTCTGGGTGAGATGCCAGATGCCAATTTGGGCCTCCCAGTGCTAGTTCCCCTCCAGTTGTGTTGGGGATATTCTTTGGTGCAATCTTACTTATTTGCAGACAAGTCCACAATAAAAAAAAAAACAGGAGGACCAGACCCACTCTAAGACATGCATATGCAATGCAGTCGCTTAGCTAAGAAAAATATTTTTCGGTCTGCAGTTACCCTGTCTTTCTGCAGCAGAACAATGTATTTTTCCCACAGATTTTTGGTGCCAGTTCGTTTATGTGCACAATAACTCTGGGGAGAGTGGACAAGCCCATGAGGTGGAGCTCAATCGCAGGACAGAATCTGCCTAAAAGCTTAGACACCACATATGTATTCGTTAACATCTTTTTGCCTCATGGTACAAGGTGTGCACTTGAAATGTTTGGCTCCCTAATATCTGTCATTGACCATATGAACCCCTAATATGAAACAAGATCTGTTGTGACCTCAGGAAAGAAAATCTACTTTTAGATAGTGGAGAAAAAAACAAAAACAGAAACAAACAAATAAACTGCAATATGGTTTGGCACAACATAAAGGTCCACTTCAATGTTCCTTTTCCTTTTTCATTATCTTCAGTGTATATATGATAAAAAAGCAATAATTCAGACTGACTCAACTTGCCGGGGCTTTTTGTGCACACCTCCATATTTCTCATTTCTTCCAGTGTCAGTGGCTGCCCTCGGGCTCTTTTCTTGGTCCCTTTCCTACTCTTTGGCTCTTGGGAAGGACAGGAGAGAGGGACAACCTGCCTGCAAGGCATGCACATGACTCGCACATTTTCACACCACTGTTGTTCTCCTTGTTTTTCCTGATGTCAGACACTGCCCCAGATGTTACAGATTTTTATTGAGGAAGCCATTAGCATCTAAAGTGGCTAAATGATTTGAGGAATGAGCCATTACTGACTTTGCAGGGATCGTAAGTGGAGGCCTTTCTCTAGCACATGGAGTAAGTACTGCTTTGGCTGCACCCAGTTCACTGTGCAAAGCCACCACTGCTTGCCTTGGGGGGACCTGTTGCTATTGCTAACATTCCTTTGTCTTCTGAAGTAATTTCTGGAGTGACTTTCTATCTGCACCCGTATCTACTGCTTACCAAGGAGTAACAAACACCTTCTCACCCACCAGAAGAGAACAGCACTTGGACTGCCCAGCTGTGCTGCGAAGAAGGAGGGACCACAGCAGCCCCCTTGTCACAGCTGCAGGAAGGTGAGATGAGGGCAGGAGGAAAGAGGTAAATCACCATTTCATGATGCAATAGGGAGCACGTAATATATAAGAAGACATTCGGAAATAAATGACTGAGATGGTATTTAAAACAAAGCAAAGATAGACATGCATGCCTATTCTCACACAAAGCCCTGCAAGAATTACGTGGCAGCATCTCTTTTCAGCAGAGACGGGATTGATATTGTCTCCTTCCTAACAGTGGGAGCAGTAATTTGTCTTTGCTTTGTTCTTACCACGAAGATGTAAATGGGGGCTGAGAAATGGCTTGGTAGGAGTCTAATCTCATGACAAGCATGAGAATAATACTCGGCTGCATTACAAATGTAATTTGGCTTTATTACAGTTCTTGGATGACAATATTCAATGCTACATACACTGGGCATCCCTCACAGGCTGCCTTTTGGAGATGCATCAGTCAGGAAAATATTTCCAGAGAATATCCAAGACTATTTCCTGACTCTATTCAACAAAGCAATTTAATCCCTCACACTGGCAAGTCAAAACTGCTGGCAGCACTACGGCTGTCTTTGGTCTTTCCAGGGAGCCAGTACTATCCATCCACGGAAATTCCGTCACACCTGGATGACCAGAAACATGGTATTTTTAAATGGATTTTTTAGCTAAGGATACTGAAGTTTTTGCCGGGTTAAGCAGCTGGCTGGTTAACTTCTGCAACAGCAAATCCTGGAGGGAATGCACTGCAGCCCTTACAGGCAAGCAGGACACTGGTTCAGGGGGGTGACCAGACTGCAGTGCACGGATGCAGAAAGCTGCATATGCTGGTGCTGGACACCAAGAGTCCAGACTGCAGCTGGTAGCAGAGGGGCCACACGAGCACACGCTGGTGGGCCTGCCCCACCAACCCTGCCCAAAACAACTTGGTCTGCTTGAGCCTCTCAGAGGCAATTCATAGTCTTTTCTCATCTCTGTCTCCTCTGGTCCTTGCTATATTAAACTGTGACTTTATTAACAAGAAGAAATAAAAAAGGCATGGCTGCTCAGGTATTTTTCTACATCATTTATCATATCTCCCTACAGAGAAGAGAAAGTAGAAGAGTGTTTGGAGAATCCCTCAATTTCTACAAGACAAAGCAAGAAGCATGTTTTCAAGTAAATCCATGACAGTCACGCAATTGAAACGTGAGGCCTGTGTTCATTGCAGAAAGTGTCTCTCCTTCCCTTTACAGCCAGCACTGTGTGCCTTGCTCCGTTTTGGGAGCTTGCTCTGCATGCACTCCCCTGCCAGATGTGCATGTGCCAGGCCTTTCCTGGCCTGATCTAACACCCAGCCCTGCCTGGGTACAGCGATGGGACAGCATCGCCCCTGTGAACCCTCAGCAGGATCATCTGCAGCCATCTGGGAGAAGAGGCAGAGAAGCTGAGACCTGCCTCCAGGCACACAAACACACACGCAGGGTCCCCATGTGGCAGAGGGCATGCAACGAGCAGCCCATCCTTACAATAATCCACTTACTTAAGAAACAGTTGAATTTCTTACACTGTTTTGACCTGTCCTGCTCAATAGTCAAGGGAAGATTACTAAGGACATGCTGTCCAAGGTCTAAAGCCAGAGAGTGAATTCAAATCTAGGTGTGTGCATGGGGCATTCTGCTTGTGTTATATTTACCCAATGTTTGTGTTTTCATGCTACAGATTATTTAGGTTTGCACCCAGATTCCCGTTTGCCTTGGCTGTCAGCTCCTCTGGAGCAGAATTGTCTGGAGAATCCCATGTCCCTGGTGCAAACCAACGCATCCTGCAGAGCACTCAGCGCCGAGAGAGCTGACAAGCTGTCAGAGCAGGGAGTCTTACTGATGAAAATTCTCCAGAGAAACATCTTTTGTGCACACAGCTGCAACGGTGTCCTCCCTGGGACCAGCCATTGGAGCCGGTAAATCCATGTGATGCTGTGGCGTGCACTGAAGGACTCATTGACAAGGGTCTTGGAAAGCTGGCAGCCAGCCTGCTGCTCCCACTTGCAGTACCTTGAGGGCTAGGGGCAGCACAGGGAGGGCCCAGCATGACTCGTCTGTGTCTTCTGATCCCCACGACCCTTCTAGGTATGTATCCCCCTGCAAGAGCAAGCTTGAAAGCAATGCCTGGCTCCTCTGGTTGCTGACCCCGCTTCAGGGTGCGCTGGGGTGCCCCTCACACATTTCCCAGGAGACACTAACACAGACAACTGCAGAGGGCCCTGATGCCTGGGGACATCGCATAAGTCATCCCAGATGGAGTAACCTGACAGTGCAACAAACACACATTTCTTCTCACGCACTGGCATTATTGGCGTGCCCGTTAATTAGTGGAGGTTCAAGGACCGAGTTCACCCAGAGTTTTGTTTCTGGCGCTGCTGTGGTACTCGGTGCAGCAGGCTGACTGTGCAGTGCAGAGCTGTCTCTGTGGAGAGTGGGCATCAAGCACGCAGGCTCCCTGCACCTGGACTCTTTCCAATATAATCCGGTTTTGGCATTGCAATTATTTTCTAAACAAATTTGTTTGACATGCTCTGAAGAATGATGGAAGGGTATAGGAGCAATTTGAAGAAGCACATATTGCTCTTTCATTTCATATTCTGTATTACTAAAATGCTTGTTAAAATAATGACAAAGCAATGTGATTTTGTTCTCTTAGTTTTTTTTTGTGGTGATGAAATTTGAGAACTGTTTGTGAGTACCTAAATCCCATTTCTAAAAGACCTTTACTAAGATGTGCGTGAGAAAATGTGCCAGAGATAGTGCAGCATTGCTTCTCTAAGGCAAGGACAAGATTTTTCAGAAGTTTTTATGTGGTTTAAATTGAAGGTTCATTTTCCCCAGGAGCGATATAGGCACATCCAGTCCCTTATTTAAGGGCCAAGATGCTGGCGAAAACAAACATTTAGGCATCTATCTTTATAGTTACACAGTTAAATACATTTTAAGCGCATTCAAGCTCCTATTGCAGGTTACTGGGACTCTGACTCATGAAGGCGAGCATCACAAACCACGTCGGTAGCGCAGCGTGGAGCGAGGGGGCCTGCGCCAAGGCTCTCTGCAAGGCTGGGAGGCTGTGAGTGATCTTCCCTACTCTAGCTAATTAACAATTCTTTTTTTTTTTTTTAATAATACATTTCTGTTTTCCTCCATAAGGAAAAAATAGTTCCAAAATAGCAAAAGGTCTGAAGCCTGTGTCAAACTCTGGGACTATAAAAGTACAAAATAACTGAACACACAACCATTAGCATATGCAGCCTTCACTTTTTAATCCATTATACCAAATTACCAGGAGGAGCAACAACCTGAATCCCCTTGCCCCTTCCTTGTTTCTGGGGTAAAATGCCTCTGACTCATCTGCACTGGACTGTTTTTTTATTTATTTATCTCCTCTTGATTCATCCGGCTTTGCCAATAGTGAAACAATCTCAATCTTGATTTTTAATGTGAAACTCTATGAGACATTGTACTCTTGGTTACAAAGCTGCAAAGTATATTAATTAAATGTGACAGAACACCAACATGGATAGAAATTAGCTTCCGTCTTCCAGAAGTTATTGTCTAGAGCACTGTGCAAATAAAAATGAGATGAAAATGAAGTAAAAGTATTTGTTGGTATCCAATTTTCTAGAATGAATAACTGAGGTAGGGTGGTACTGAGGGTGCAAAGCACACTTTATTTGTGTGTCTGGAGGCTTTACTTCGCAAAAGCTCCAGTCTCATCTGTCAATGGTCATTAGTGGCTGGAACTCATTAGGGACATCCCTTGAGCACATCTTCCAGTTCAGGGTCTTCTGAAAAAAAAAAAGGCAGTTTGTGCATCCTGTAATCATGTTATGATTGTGATGCAAACCAACGAGTGGGAAGTGAAGATGACCAGGAGATTTTTCTTAAAAGTTCTCTCCTGATTTGAATTAAGATTTGAATCATAGAAAAGAAGATTCCAGACCAATTAAGTAACCAAACTGCCCAATTCCATCAGATTCTTCACATCCAGCAAAGAGGGGAAAGGAAAACTTCATAAGTCTCTTCAGCATCCACTGCAGCTTCTTCTGTGTTTTCTGATGCATAAATGAAGACAGAAGCCTTCAGTTAAGGAGATATCAGTGAGTCATGCACAAGGAAAGCAGCCTGCTAAAGCCCTGAGTGGATTGTTGTGACATTATACAAGTGGGGATAATCTGTGGCAGTGGCTTTTTTGCATAAAAGCATGACTAATTAGTAAACACTCTGGTGGTCTTTTTCTATTATGTGAAAAGTGGAATTTAGGTTGAAGTTCAGCATTTGTATTAACGGTTTCCCCTTTCCTATAAGTTCATATTCCCATTTCTATCCAGTGGAACAAGTTGCATTCCTACATCATGAAACTGAAGCAACACATATTGTTGCATTAAATAGCAATCTTCATATGTCCTTGAAGAAGCGCTAAAAAACCTCTGCCTATAAGGACATGAAAAACTGTTAAAACAGGAAAGATAGATTGTGGCTGACAACAGGCTATGAAATGAAGCCTCTCTTTGAGGAAAGACCTAATAAATTAAAGGTGACTTATGAAAGATTTCCTTTTGAGAGGAGATAAATTTGAAGATCTGTATCTCAAGAAGTGTGAGTACCAGGGACTTTGAAGAGCTTGCTGTGTACATGTACAGAGGAGAAACATCATCTTCTTGCATCACTCTGCCTGTGGTGTTCATGCTGAGCCCACAGACTGGGCATACACCCTCACAGATTTGCCTTTTGCTCTCATACTTCCCACGACCAAACTTCCCTGTGGGATGTGACTAGTTCTCCTTTGCAGCATGTGCTGTAGCAGCAGCTCATGCCGTTTGTGTGCTGAGGTAGCCTCAAGCACAAGGCCCACAGCAAAGCCACCCTGAGAAGTGGTGCAAGTGCTGAGGCAGGCAGGGCACACCGAGATCCACATGGCTAACAGCAGCTGAATTTTAAAATGAGCCAGCTGAGGTCCATCTACGTAGCCTCAGGTGCAGTAGTATAGGTACGTGTTTTGGGATGGGTTTATGCTTCAGCCAAAGCCTGTCTGAAGCACCTATGGCACAGCAAGACTGAGCTTCCTGGTGGGCTGGGGTTGGGGCCAGCGTGTGTCTGGCTTGGTGAAGGTCCCTGTTCTGTCTCCTCCATCATGGTGGACACCAGATAAATATGGGAAATATCTACAAGCGTTTCAGGGAGTCGCGGATTAAAGGAGGTGAGAGAAGACCTCAGGGTTGTCTAGTCTGACCTTTGCCCACTGCAAGTCACAGCAAGTCTCTCAGGACTTCATACAGTCTAGTTATGAAAAATCTCCAAGGATGGAGTGTCTGCAGGCTCTCTGGGCCCCTGTATCCTCTCCCATGCTGTATTTCCTTCTACCTCCATACAGTCGCATTTCTCCTTGCTGCTGCCTATGCCCATTGCCTCTTGTCCTTTCACTGTGCACTTCTGAGGCGATTCTGGCTCAGATTCTGGCTCAATTGCTATAAGGTGCATAAGGTTTCTGATGCTCCTATAAGGTTGCTCATTTACCTTCTCTTTTCCAGTAAATCAGCTTTTCTAGCCTCTTCTCATAAATTCTGTGTTCCAGGCTCAAGAAATCTTGTTAGCCCTGCAGGATTTGCTCTGGTTTGTCTATCTCTTTCCTCTTAGAGGGAGTCCCACACTGGACCCAGGAGTCTAGATGCAGCCATAGGAGTGCTGAGTGGAGGGAATGAACACATCCCTGACCTGCTGGCTATGCTCTTGCTAATGCAGGATAAAGTTGTCCTTCACTGTTACAAGGGTGTGCTGATGCACTTGCTGCCTCACAGTCTGCTGCTGCTTCACTTCCAAAGAGCTGCTCCCCACATGACCTCACTGGTTCCATGGGTTAGTCTGGCCCAGGAGTGAGACCCCATTTGGCTTTGCTAAACTTCAGGAGATTACTGTCAGGATGTGGTCTCCTGGGTCTCCAGCCAGCCTTACTTCAAGTAGACTTTGAGTCAGTGTAGCTAATGAAAGCTGCCATGACCAGCAACAAAACCTTTACGATCTATCTCTGGATTTGGACAAAAGTACTTAAAGCAAGGCAGTCCCCCTGTGGATGACACGGAAAAGGACATAGAAAAAGATACGGATGATTCCTTCACTTTTTCTATGTGTGATAAAACCTCTAACCTGTGTGGAGCTTACAAGAGTTCCGTTTCCTCGCTGGATACCGGTTCCTAAAACGCACTGCACTCAGCCAGACGTGACATCTTAGCAGGGCCTGAGGCCGACATCCCTGAAAGGGTTTCCCTCGAACCCTTTGGCTGAGGGAAAACTACGTGAGCTTTGAAAGAGGAGGAAAGCTGCCTAGTCACTGGGACCAGCCGCTTGAGGGAGCCAAGATCACACGCACTAAGGGTCAGTGTATTATATAAGCGTTTTAGCTGGAACTCCCCTTTTTTTTTAAACCTTAAATCTTTTGGATCAGAAAGCTCTGTGAGCTTCTGTCTCAGAATGAAATGCTTTTTAATTTGGTCTTCAAAAAAAGTTTTATGCAGATATGCTGTATTCGGGTTTCATCTGTCCTCCTCGACAACTTTTGACTACATGTTTCAATTGCAACAAAATTTAGATGTTCAGCACTCTCAAATGCATTAACTTGCTCCAAGTTGTATGAAAATAGACAAAGTAGGTATGAAAGTAGGTGGTGAAGTGAATTTCTTTTATTAGAGCAGCTGATATAGTTGGAAAAAAATGCACAACTTTTTGGCTTGCAGAGTTTCCTTCAGGTCCAAGCTTATTATTAAACATTAGAGATCTGTAGAGGAGGCAGTTACAGGAAATTAGGTTTCAGTGGTCTCAGAGACACTCATTCGGATATTGTTACACAGTGACATTCTCAATATGTTTTTCTTCTTCCTCCCACTCCCATCCCAACTCCTTCTGCCAAGGCAAGGGGAGGTAGATCAACCAAAGCAGCAGGATTACATCGAGCACTTACCCTGCAGCTCCAAAGCCCACCATACACACCTTTCTCCAGTTTTACTAAACTGTAGTCTTCTGTGGATGTGTTATGGAAAAATATATTGGGGTTTGCAAAGACTTTTGTGGGAAGATGATAAAATATTGTTCAAATTTCCTTTAAAATGCTGCTCAGGTTTCAGAAATGATTACTACAAAGCCTACAGAAAATGACAACGCAACCTTGTGATGTTGCTCATAACTCATCTCCATGCATGCTAGGGAATAGCACTAGTGTTTTGGCAGCAGTGTTGCATTATGAGCATTCATCTGTGTTTTTTCTTTTTCCCCAGGTGGATTTTTTTTGTTGTCCACATCAAAATGCAGAGACTGTTTCATCCATCAGGTCCATGGCATGCAAAGGAGACCTTATCAAAATGCAGCTTGTATCCTAGCAAGGAAAACACAGAGTCAGCAGAGGCATTCAGCAAACAACAGAAACAGATGTCAGAAACAAAGTTTTCAGCTCAGCAGGTACTGTATCAAATAAATGAATGAATCAAAAAAATAATACTTCCTGACAGCAGTGACATCATTGCTATAATAATGGGAAAGGAATGTGATAGCAGCAAGTCCAGCCTATAATGACACTTGACTGTAAGGATAATCTTAGATAGACTTCATCTGAGGTTAGGGCTAGGATTAGTGCATTACAGAAATACGATAATAAACATCATTCCTTTTTCCCAGAACAAACCTTTCCTCTGAATAGATAGAAAATATAAATTGAAGAGCATTAAATCCATAAAAATATATGGTTTATTTTGTAGAGCATACTTGTGTATGTGCCTTTCTCTCTCTCCATATATGTATGTACATACATGTATAAACATGTTATGACACGTTATAAACATATATGAACACATAAGCATTTATTTCCTCAGCAGAAGCACATGAAAGATGGAATAGGTAAGATGCCTATACATGAAACCTTATGGAGTAAAAATCTGTCCCCTCTCAGTAAACACAAAGATTTATTGCAGAAGCTGTTCTGAAGGAGTAGAAGTATCAGCACCATTCACCTTGTGTTCTCTTGTCCTTGTAGTCAGGAAAAATGTGCCTATATTTAGAGAGCAGAATTAGTACCGAAGCAATTTTCACATCACTGGTCCTTTAGCCTCCTCACATATTATTTGTGGTATCTGCTTTCATGCAAGAGGAGGGGGCCACATGAAAGCAATCACAAGGATGGAAATGTTCTCAGCAGGAGAAAGAGGGATTATCAAAAAGCGGAGGAATAAGACTTCCGAATGTTTTGTAGTCTTGGGCATCTATATGCCATTTGAGCTATGTACAACATTAACAGACAGATCTAAAAATAAAGAATGCATTATTTATTAACTCATTAAAGCTTTCAAACAAGGAGCTGAATAAGTTTGGCTAATAAGCTACATGAGATTGTGTCCATTAGTACACACATGCATATCAAATGGCTGAAGTGGACACTTACAGATCTTTGTGAGACCATCCAGGAAATCTGAGATAAACCTGGATAATATGTGAACCAGTGCCATTTTAGAATAAGTTTCATGGCATCAGAAGCTAAACACTGTTCTATACCTGTCCATGCCCAACTCCCCTGAGATGTATATGTGTATTTCCAGATTTATTACAGAATAAGATTTCTCTGTAATTCCAATTAAATATGATTCCAGAAAGTATCTTAAGTGAAGAAGATGAGACACTGTTAACATAGCATGAAGGCTGTTTGTCGGGATCTCATGACCTACCAGTACTTCAGGATGAGCAAAACAAATTGCTCAATATACCTGGATTCAGGGAGTTAACCGACAAGCTCCTGCAGCCTGGTTCTGCCCTCTTGGGCAGGCGAACAGCTCATGCAGTCTGCAGCTATACATACATCTTTGAGTAGCTATCCAAATGGAGAGAGATGGGTAGGAAAGGCATTGGTGTGCACTAAAGGTGACTTGTGCTGTAGACTGATGTCTTCTGCAGTCAAAGGAAAGCAGTGCATGGGGTACCTGAAGAGATACAGTCTGCCTTCTTGCTGGGCTGAATGATGCAGACGACCAAGCTCAGGAGCTGGCTCAGGTCTTTAGTATTGTCTTAGCTTTTTATGGGAATGTAAGATTTAAATAACTTTTTTTTTTTTGCTGTTAAAAGTCATTGCAGTTGTACAGATGGCAGTGTTATATAAAAAGCATCAGGGACTTAAGACTTCAGTCTGTGGTGCTCTTCCCGGGATTTGGGTCTAGAAAACATATGAAAATGGCTCTTTTTCAGTCCACTTCAAAGTCAGAATAGGAACTGGGGTGTCGTTACCAGTCCTTAGTGGGTAAAAAGTAGGACTCTGCTCACACTGTACTCCCTCCCTTCGCCCAGACACCCACCTCCCTGTCCCTACACTAACTGTCCCTTCTTCACAGACCAGACCACACAGGGAGATCTGGGTGGACACCAGCCCTGCCAGAGTCAAGGGAATAAAGGCAAGAGAGGGAGAGAGCACAAAAGCACATATAATCTTTTGCAAAGGAAGAACGTTGTGACAGCAGAAGGAAATCCCTAGACCACACGGAAGTTTTTTGGTGACAAAGTAAAAAGGGAAACAGTTTTCTTCTCCTCAGCTCTGCATCATTTATAGTTGGAGCTTTAGCATATGCATTTTGTATTATTTATTTAAATATTTATGCATTGACTTTTGCCATAACTTTTTTTTTTTTTTTAACAGCCTCATATTTGAAAACTATACTGCGAGTTACCTTAAGGAACCAGTATGACTACAATAGCGTTGCCTGGGTGCTTATCAATAATTTTGGAAAGTATTGGTCAATTTTAATCGCATCTGTCAGGCTGAGGTCTGAGAGAGGGATGTTCCTATAGCTATATTAAAAAAAATGCTGCTAGGTTTAAAAAAAAAAAAAAAGAAGAAGAAGAATCAATGCTGCAGGGTGCAAACTAAAACTTCTCTCATCTTAGACAGAAGAGTGTGCTGCCCCAGAGCATAAGGTCTTAGTATAGACTTCATATATTCAATAGTTCACAGGATTACTTATTTATTTTATGACCTGCTTTTATTCCATTTCTTCCAGGTGTCCAGAAATCATGGCATGAAGTACAATTGAAAGAGCAACTATTACCTGTGTTTTAAAAAGAAAATCCACAAAAAAGGGATAGTTTTGCTCGGAACACTTGTGTTTTATTTTTATATTCACAGAGAGAAAGAAAAAGTACTTTTTCTGCACTACCTGTAAAATTATATTAAGTCTTGTTTTTGAAAAGGTCAGATCACCTGATGTAGTAATTGCATGCAGCTGTTATGTAATTGTTCCTCCAATTTCTATAAAAGGCAGTAATTGGGCAAGTTTCTTATATGTGATTATGCCGCAGGTACCTCCTGGTGGCAACAATAATGGCTATTCATGAAGGTAAATGTCCTCCATGGGGAGCTCTGAGCTGTCCATAGGAGCTGGCATGGACCTGAGGACCTTCCATGCTCAGCCTCTGCTGTGGAAGAAGACGGTGGCGCGTGGGCGGACAAACTCTGTCAGCTCCATCTGTCTCACAAGCCCAGTGAGTCAGATCAAAAGAAGCACACGCACGCACGCATGCATCATCTCTCTCCGGAGAAACACGGGCAAAAAAACCTACGGCTTCAACTGCAAGGGCCAGAGCACTGTGAGCAGCTGAGCAGCACAAAGCTCAGCAGCTCTGCTCTGCTTTGCAAGGGAGGAGAGCAGAGGCGGCCGGGGACAACCGGCAGATACCGGCTTCACACACGAGCCAAGGGGCATGGGAGCCTTCAAGCTCCTAACATAGCTACTTCTTCTACGGACCAACAAAGAAATGGCTCAGACTTGACAAGTGGTGGGGAATTCAGGGCATTTCCTTGTGGCTGAACTTGCTAGTTCAACCCTTCTTTGAGCCGGCAAGGCACTGGCCAGCTCCCTGCAAGCAAATCTGCCCGGATTAAAGAGCCTATTTGCAGGCACAGCATGTTAATCTGGACATGTTGGTTCCATCCTCCCACTCTGCTAAGAAGGGCTCACACATGACCATTTGTACCAGCAGGATGGAAGGTTTCAGGCTCTGCTTCCTGAAGTGCCCACCTTGGGATTCAGCAAAAGCACGAGAGAGAAACAAGAACCTTCTTTGCGTTCCTGTTTGCTGGGTTAGGTGGTCCGTGTTACCTAAAGTAGCCACGGATGTGGTAATTCCCAAGACGCCAGATAACAGACTCCCTATCTTTCATTTTGAAACTGAGTTTTCAAAGTCTAAGGTTTTTCAGAGCCTCCCTCCCACTTTCCTGTTTCCCTTACTGTCTTCCTCAGATACCTCTCGATACCCAGGCCCAAATTTTCTCCAGATCCCAGAGCTTCTTGCATGTTGTTGCTTTTATCTGCCTGCTGGCTGCAAAGCCCTGCTTTGGCTATTGGTGTCTCCTCAACCTGCAAGGCCTACAAAACTGTAGTTCAATCGTCTCTCTCCAACTTTACCTCAAAGAGATAATTGTTACCCAGTAATATACAGTATTTAGATTAAAATTTGACTTTAAATAGAGCTTTATATTATTATATTTTATAATTCAGTGTTCAGGAAATTCTATTTCTATGCAGGGTTGTGAAACAGCAATGCATTTTCTCCACCAGTTGACCAAATTGGGTTTCATTAATTTCCATTATCCAAAGGCTAGCAAGAGCAAGATGACTGATATATACATGAGCTCCTCAAGAGTATAAGCACCTAAAGAATTCATCTGTAGACCTCTGCCGTATCAGAATGCCACCTAATGCTAACCATGACTCTGGAGTTAATTGCAGCAGTCGGCTGTTGCATCTCATCTACAAGTCCTGCTCATTTTAATTAACCTTTTGGGAATTAGCATTCATTGACTTACAGTAACTGCTTTGAATTTCTGGCAGTGTTACAAAAGCTCTGTCTCAATTTTTGAGTGACTTGTTTCACTAAGAGAGGACATTACCCAGAGGCACTGCCTTTGAAGTGCTGTCACTAGCTGCAGTTTGAGCTGGAGTTGGCAAATACAGGAAGGAAATACCACAATTCTTCTATAGGTGGCTGGATAATATCCCACCATGCTGGAATTGCTCCTTTTTGCTCCCTACAGGCTAAGACCAAAGACTCTTGCTTCTCCTGATATATCTCAAAACTTCTTTGCACTTGCTTGTTTCTTTGTATTTACAACCATTTCTAATCAGTGGCTACGCTGCCCATATTCGTCAAGTAATATTTATGTAATGTTTCTGAAAAATCCACAGCTACAACCTCCCATTTGCAAGAAAAAACACATAGCACAGGCAACACAACACAGCCAGGAGAGCTGGTCGAAAGATGAGCATACTGCAGGGGGCTGAAGGGAGCCACAATCACCTGGGCATCAGATGGGAAATTAGACTGGGGCATGGGTTGGAAGGAACCATCACAACCCTGGGGAAAAGGAAAGAGAGCTGCTAGCACTGCGTTACTCATTGGCAAAGGTCTGAGGGTTACCAGAGATGAGAGAGGTGACGTGGAGGCTGCCATGCACAGGCCACGCTAGTCACTGCCAGATGGAGTCCTCTGGTCCCCTCACCAACGTGAGTAACCCTGCTCCCAGCTCTTGCCCCTGCTCTCTGTTTGCTTTGTTTTATCATGACACCCACCACCAGCATTTCTGAGCGCAGAGTGCAGCTGACCAAACTGCCTAAGGCACCACATGCTTCTTTAGTGAGGGGAGGCTGCCTTGCCTTGCTGGTAGAAGACTGTTTCGCTCAGGGCAGACTTGTCTGGCCTCACTCTGTTCTCTAAGGGACTCACAGATGTTCCCCCGGGGATTAAACAGTCCTTGTTAGGGACTCTGCTTCTGAGGCGCTGCGGACGCAGGAGCTTCAGCGTGGCAGCACTTTCACCAGCCCTCTGCAGCAGGTTGACCTCCCACCATCCGCTCTTTGCTTGACTTTTTCCATAGCCCTTGGAGAGTGCTGGGGACACTCGCATAGCAGAACAACAACATGACTTTGTCACACAATTGTGAGTTGTATCGTGGGCAGAGAAAATGCACAAAGATAACCTGGATCAATAGGATTCGCCTGTCTTCACTTGTTTGCCCTCACACTACTGCACTTTCATCTTTATCACAGCTTTAGGGGACTTTATTCGGCTCTATTCTAAAAACTTTTTTTTAAAAAAAAACACTGTGAGAAAAGGGAGGAAGAGTAAAAAAGAGCATATCATCTACGAAAACCACAGGAAAAGCAGGTTTGCCATAATCATACATAATTACCACTTTCTCCACAAGAGATTTACAGACTTCTCACTCAGAAGTCTGCCTGTAATTTAAGAATATAAATAAGAAACACAAAAGAAAAAAATGTAAAAAAGATGGATCTAGGTCATTTAGAAGCTATTAAACAGACTTTCATTCACTGTCTTGCTAATATAGCAATCACTTCAGAATACAACATAACATTTACACCCTTGGCAGCAGAAAAAAAGCAAGGTAGTTTGCTATCAAAGGAGCTGTATTTGGCACATTTTCAGACTCAGCTTGGTTTTTATTTCTTTTTTAATCTGCTCTCCAGGTGTATCAGTCTTCCCATGAAACAGAATAATTACTGCTAGTCTGTGATAATTTAAAACGTAGTCTGGACTTTTTCTTATTAAGGGAATTTTGTTGGAAAACTATTCTTTTAAATGACAGTTTTCAATGTTGTTAAACTACCATTCAATACTGGGACTGATTTCCTTCAGTGTTGCTTGAGACTATATTTGCTTGACTGTGTATTTTAATTCTTTGGAAATTGCTTAGAAAATGAGAAAATAATATCATTAATTTCATATGAATTTGCTATTTTATGAGAAAATGAATAAGGTTCAACTTGACTGTTCTGGATTTACAGGAAGGAGGGTTCAAAAGGGCCTTTGGTTCATCTGGCTAGTAAGATTCCTAGAAATTGAGCTAGTCACAATTTCAGAGAGTGAATTTGCATTAGCTACTTTGCCAGGGAAAACATTTTATCCTTCAGTTGCTTTTATAAATAAACACAAAGTTTGATTCACCAGTCCACCTACTCTCTGTTTTGTCAATGGAGTTACAACAGAACAGAAGCAGTTTTATGAAGGGAGTTCATGCTCATTATAGACTGTTAAGTAATGCTTTTTTTTTTTTCAGCCCTTCCGCCTAAAAAATTATTTGTTAGAGTGTCTTATTCCTTCTCCTTACCCCCTTCACTCCAATATGCTCCCAATATCAGCTTGGGTAAGAGCTCTTGCTTGGTTTGCACCTTAACAAGAGCAGTGGGTCACGTATCTCCCCAAATGCATTGGATCGGCTGAGACCCTCCCTGTGTGGGGAGCATCTGTATGGGCTGTTCAGGGTTTTGCCCCCAGCAGTGCAAGGAAATTCCCAGTGGGATGATGATACCATTTAAACTAATTAGGTGGCTAATTCTCACAGGTGTACAAAGAGTGCACTCTCTCTGCACTCACAACAGCTCAGTCTGTTTGGTGCTTATCTTCACTACCTTCTGCTAACCTGCTTGCTATGACTCTCACGACACCAAACCCCTCCTGGCATTTTGCATGGACCAGGCTTTCAAAGACCCTCTGTGAACATCAGCCAGAACAAAAAATGATTTGCACCACCCTTGGCTGTTTAACCTCTTTAGGTTAAACCTCAGAAACATTTTGTTTATGAGCTTTTAAAATTTATTTTACATAGTCCTTCAGTTAAACAACACACAACAGAATGAGAAATGATGGCAATTCTGGAGATTATGGATGAGGTTCCCCACTCTTCCCCACTGGTTGCAGCCCATGAGTCATATACTAATTGACTCAGCTAAAACTGACAATTACCAGACCTGTTCACTACTCTGTGTATTACTTCTGAATTTGCAGTTTTACAAAACATTACAAAGTTAACAAATGAGGTACCACTGTTTCGTTGAAATATTAGAATAAACTGCAATGCTGGTAGGTACTTTTTCTTTAAAGGATTTTTGTAAATGGAACTCAGTGGGTCTCCCAATTGCTTTTTCATTACAGATTATGGCTTTTAATGTAAATTTATCACTTACAGTTTAATGCTATGTATAACAAAAATCTCAAGGCTTTCCCTTGAAACTGCACACTCAGTTTATCTACAAAGAGTTTACACTATTTTGTGTCTTTGAAGTCAGACAACGCAAATACTGGACATAACACAAATATTCCCCCTGTGAAGGGGTTCTCAGTTGGTTGGTACCTACAGCAAAATCCTCCTCAACGTACCCGGTGCAGGTACCTATGCTCAGTAACTTCCAACTGTTTGAGCAATGCCAACAAGTCCTGCTAGATCCTGTCTGTGAACACCTGCTCCTCCGTCGAAGGGATTAATGCTGTTCTTAGCTAGCAATGAGGTGAACAAATGCTTGGCCAGGACCACAGCTGGGTGAGCTACCACCAAAAGCAAGAGTAGCCTGTTGTTTAACTAACTCCTTGGTATCTCTGCTGTGACAGCCAGGAAGGGTCCTGCTCATAAGAGACTGACACCTGCATGAGCTGGTCTCATGCCGTAAAGACTTGCAAAAAAATGACAGTTTCTGACAAGCTGTGGAAACTGCTGCCCTGAGGCAAGCTAGAGAAGGGGACCTGTATAAATTGAGCCCAGGATGCAAGAAAAAGCCTTTTCTTTCTCTGGTAACTGGTGCACAGAAAGCTTTCTAGGGCCACTCTAAAACAAACAAGTAGCAGACAATAAACACATGAGCGAATAATAAAGGACGTAGGAGATTTCACACTCATTCAGAAACTCATCAGCTGTTCAGTCCCAGGCCTTATAGGGACTT
Source organism: Tinamus guttatus (assembly GCF_000705375.1). The sequence continues at coordinate 66,154 of NW_010582384.1, read as the reverse complement.
ACAGGAGACTCAGTGATGCTCCTTAAACTGGGGGGAAAAGGGAATAAAGATGCCAAAGCCAAGAAATCCTATCTGATGTGCAACCTTGCTTCTTTTCTAGACAGATATAAACCAGTCAAATGCCCCATTTTTAGAAGGATGTTCTTTTCTTACAGAGAACACTCTAGTTGCATGGACATTATGTACCACATAGTATTGTATCTACTGTAAAAAGAAACATCTTCCTTGGTAGTATAAACAATGCACATCTGCACAGTCTGTTAAAGCTAAAGTCATCTCAGGAGCCAGTGACACTTCTAATTCCCAGAAGAATATCAAGTCCTGCGGCGCGATTTCCGCTTCTCTGTATGCTGCCATCTCCCTCTCAGCTTTGTATCTGTTTTCAAATGCTAAATCCCTGTTATTTATAGAGCAGAAATAGATGCAGTTACCTGGGAACACAGGCTGGGAAGATACCACATAGACTTGATTGTCATCATGCACAGCTCGGTCAGCTGAGTAAGCTCTGCGTTATAACTAGTAAGGATTTTAGACTCCATAGTTCAAGCCTGTTTGATGCCAGGCTTTATCCATGACCCTCTTAAGATCATTTTCTTTCCTAGTATATATTTCCTCACTTTCTAGTATTATTGTTAGAGAACAAGTTAACCTCCCTGGCAGGGTAAAACAGACCATGTTCTTCTGGATGTCAGCTTCTCAATTCCTTAGGCAGTCCTTGGAGCCCTTGTCTGTACCTGCATCCACTGAATGGCTTCTTCAATACTGGCAGTCAGAGCTATAAAAAAAATATTCCAGACTTACCTCACCCTACGCAAAACACCTGGAAGTTAAGTTTTGCTACAATGCACAAAATGTAAAGAAAAGCAAAAATTAACCAGAACCAGGCATAATTTAGCAGCAAAACATAAGATGTCAGTTAATCTAGGTTCAAAACCTACAAATGTGACCTTTTTGATCTCAGCTAGCTCTTAACATCTGGGAAGAGATGTTTAGACATGTTTCTTATTTACTCAACTAAAATAGTTCTCAGTGTTAAAGCATCGTATTACATTTCCTTTGTGTGTATGTGTCTATAAATAGTGTATAATATACACACATTTAAATGCAGTAAAAGACGCATAGAGAATGTGCTTGTATAGACATGCAAGTGCATGTGTGTAAACACAGAAACTCTCTCTCTATATATATATACATATGCACCTAGGCATATACCATACCCGCATGAAGATAAATTTAAATATATACACACATGAATACTTCACAGTGGTGCTATTTTAAATGAAGCTGAGTATGCAAATAAGCACAGCCAGACAAAAACAAACAACAACAAAAAACCTTATTCTCTTATACTTAGAAATGAAATTGCAGAAGAAATTGTGTGCAGGGATCCCCCTGCCGCCATCCATCTCGCTTGTAACCTTGCCAAGGTGGTCAAGAGTGACACTGCAGTGACTTTGGCCAAAGCCACCAGCACCTGTACCTCCTGTCATGGCACTGGTGCCCAATCAGGTCATTGAGGGATTCCTTAATCCTCCTTCCCCAGGGGGAATTCTTCATTGCTACAGACTCGGCGCTTTACGCTCCTCACATCTGGTCTCAGCAGCCAAGACTGAAAAAAAAAAAAAAAAGAAAAAAGACTTGCTTTACCTCTGCCTTTTCTGTGTCCTTTGTCAACCAGACTCTTACCACATTTAGCAGCGGGCCTCCATTTTTGCTAGCTTTCCTTATGCTCATGATGTCGCTGTACAGGCTTTTCCTGTTGCCTTCACGTGCCTCAGCAGATCCAAGTCCAGATGAGCTTTTGCCTTCTTAGCCCCCATGCTAAGGCATTGCCTCAATATGCTTCTGCAGGGATCCTCTGCATACACGTAAATGTCACTCCTGGAGTTACATACCTTATTCTTTGCTGAGGACTTAGATGTTAGGACCTAGTTTGTGTTCTACCTGCTCTTTTCCCAGGACTGGGTCTGTTATGACTTTTTAAACTCACTGTCCGTTTGCTCACAAGCAGGAAAAGCTGGTTCTTCATTCTTGGAGCAATTGCCTAGCTGAGGGCTCTGCGGGTGCTCCCTGTCCTCTACCCCAGCTGGCAGGCCCAGTTCTGCATCCAGGTTTGGTGATCAGCCTATGTCCCTCTCCCCTTTCTCTTTAAGCTGTTAAGTAACAGAGGACAAGGCCTACCTTGGTTTCTCATAAAGCCTCATAGCTCAGACAGAAAAAATCATTAGAAGGCCAACATATCTGTTCCATTAAAGTTGATATTTATGCACGGACCTTGAGTGTCATTTCACCTTAATCCACTCTGAGGGCATTTGTGAATCTGAGTCACCTTTCCCTCTCAGAGGTGGGACGTGACAATCCTCAGTTGCTCTCACCTTCCGGCTGAGCACAACCCATGGGTGAAGGTGGTAGACAGGGACCTGATTACATCCCCCTCCCTCTCCATGAGCCAAACCTGTGCACAGCTTGAAGCTGCCAAGACGCCAAACAGCTGCTCAAACGTAGAGCACAAATAGATATTCTGGTCCCTCCTGACCAGAAATGGGCCCCTCTGTCAAGACAGAGCTTGACAGATCCTTGAACATGATGAATTCACAAGACTCATCTCATTTTGTGAATATCCCACTGAATACAGCCACCAAAATTGTGGGGACAGGAGGGCTACATTTCAGGTTAGCATTGTCTAGAGCAAGTTAAACTTTCACATTTTGTGGTCCAAAGGAACTGAGTGGTTTCCACAGCCAGGTAGAACCACATCCATTGCTATATTCTTAATTTTGAAACCTTTTTTTCATCTTTATTGGGCTGAGTAGTTGTGTCAGTTCCTTGAGAAATGCTGCTGATCCTGCCAGACTTGAAATGAGAGTGTGACCACACTCCAGGGTGAAAATAAACCTTGATAAACACAGACTGATGACAGGAGGGAAGAAAAAAAATAATTTGGGGATTGTCATTTTTTTGAAATGGATACACTCAGAATCAGTCTCATACCCACAAGTGATCTAATGCATGAAGTTTGTGGCTGAGTTTGTGACTTAAAAATAAAAATACTATTTATTTCAAAAAGCCCCAACTGTTATAATGGCCCACGGTAAAGGCCTCAGAAATAAAAACAAGCTTTTACTGAGTTCAGTGAAGGGAAGGCAAAAGCACTGATGGCTTCTTGATGATGTTTTTTCGATTTGCCACAACAAATTTAAAGAAGCAATTAGTTTTACTCTGCAGGAGCAAAAGGCAGCCATTGATTGACACGGCTGGCTTACCGTGCACTCTCACTATGGTCACAATTGCTTCCATTGTTAGTAACACTAATAAAAATCAAGGGTAGAAAGTAAGGACATAAAGATTGGTACCTTTTCTTTTCTTTAAGGAAGTAGACATGACAAGAAAGGTATGGAGAAAAAAAAATCTTACAGGATGGAGTTCAAAACTTATAGAAATAAATTACTATTTCAACTCCTGTAGAAAAACGTTATCATATTTGATGAAAAAGAATATCTTTTCAAAATTTGGGGATAAATATGCAATGCTGTTCAAGAGCATATCCTCAGTATAAGACTCTATATGGTAATTAAGAAACACCTGGAAGCATTAATACTACCACCTTCACTGAAGTTTTGTGGATTAAAATGGCCTTTTAGTACTTTCCTATGCAATACGGCTTTCTAAGAACAGCCCTCCATACTAGTAGGCACAGGCCTGATTTTGTGCCTCTTCAGGTGACCCTCTTCAGTAAAGTAAATTTCTCCCTATTTCTGACCTGAGAGTGTGAGTTCCTAAACCAGGGCTGTTAGAAGGACTGTTTTTTTTTTTTTTCAGTTCTCCTTTATCTGCACTTCCCCAGCTGACTATTCAATATGAATAAACACCAGCATTTGACCCCAAATCCTGTTTGTAAAAAAAAAAAAAAAAGAAAAAGAGAGAGAGAGCAGAAGACTATTAAGCAGTGTCAGAAACACACAATCCCCTTCAGCGCTGTGTCTGTGCCAACACTGGCCCCATGCTTCCTCAGTGTCCCAATAACATTTAAATTACCCAGAGCTGCCATTGAAAAATGCAGCAAAATCAACCTCCTCACCAAAAGTGCCCAGTCTGACACAGCTAAGACACAAGGAAATATTAAACACAGCAGCAGCTTTGTAGCAGAGCAGATAGAAACCACTTTTTTTCTATTTTTGTTTTCTTTGCTCTGCTTGATTCTTTTCCATTGCTGCGTTTCACTAGGTAAAAGCATGTGTGTGAGGCCCATGCAATGGCTGCACACACCGGGACAGAGCCAGGCGTGAAGAGCTCTCATCTGTTGCTTTGCAGCGGCACCACTTATGGAGCAGACCAGAAAGCCAAACTCTGCCAGAGCCACAAGTCTTGTGGCATTATGTCGACTGCTCACACATAAATCTTCCTCTTACCAGGGAGCTGCTAGTAAATTCCCTAGGGTTCATCCTCTGTTCCTGGCTGCAGTCACGTTCGGACCAACTTACTCTCTCAGTCGACTGGAAGCCTTCCCATTAACTTCAGGTGGATCTGAGGGGAGCCGCTGTCCTCAGCAGCTGCATCAGGCCCCAGCACAGAACTGGGTTTCCAGGGCACAACAACAGGTTGGAGCCCGGCTGTGCAGAAGGAGGGAAGGACAAGCGGGGTGAACACCGTGGGCTCGGGGCGGGCGGCGTGGGGCGGCGCGTCCCGCAGCTGGTGGAGGTCACGCACACCCCGCGCCCCACAGGCGCAGCAGAAGGAGCTCCTGACAGGCAGGAGGACAACCCAGAGCAATCGAGGCGCTGACAGAAGGAAACAAACTTGGCAAGTTTGCAGGGTACCACAGCGAGCGTGTTATACTCCCAGGGAAGCTGTTTTTAAGAGAACAAGAGACTGAAGAGACAGTCACGGGTATTTCAGCACTGCATCGTAGCATCAGAGCAAACACGATTCAGAAAATGGATTATACCTGGCATTGTGCTTATAGCCATTTGTTTCCTGTGCTGCACCTTGGAAAGATTAGACCACTGCAAAAACAGAGGCATCATCAATGTGATCAAAGTGACTAATAAAAGTAAATTCAGGAAAGCATAATAGAAGCATTCTGTGACAGGTCCTGGGTGCTTCTTTGCGGCGCTCTGAGCTGACATGGTCAGAGCTCAGTGTTTCTCAGGCTGCTGCAGGAACACCTGAAAAACTTGCCTTCCTCTAGGCAAAACATAGGCACTTGGCTTAGTGCAGGAGTTACTGAGTTTTTAGTAAATAAGATAACAGCAAATCTCAAATTCCAAACTCTGCTTTCTCCTCAGGGTTTACTATCCCTGTATGTTTCCTGCTAAGATGTTTTCCCTTCTCTGGTTCCAGCTGTCTATGCCCAGAAAGATAATCCAACCCAGCTCATATCTTGTCTGTGAGTCATAGCTCCACTTCTGTGGAACTACAGTAATTACTCCCAACCTTCATGTAGTCTTTGACATTGGAAGTGTCCATCATTTATGGTACAAAAATCTGCCATTCAGGTACATGATGGCAACACTTTTATTTTGGGACAAAAAGCCATGCTGCTGTCAGGATCGATAACCCAAGGTAGTGCAGAGCAGAAGAGATAAGTCATGCTCTTCACATGGCCAAAAAGAGCTCACAGAGTGTCTGCCTAGACTTCCTTCCCCTTGCTATTGTGAGCAGGGAAAGAAAGCTCCACCACATCTATCCATCTCTATCCCACACACCTTCACCAAGAAACCTCTGATTTATTCACATTCCTCCTCTCTACATTGCCAATTTTGCTTTTGCTGGTTAAATAAAGCAAGCATTACAATGCAAAAGGATCCTGCCTACCAGGGGTATGACTATCCTCCCTGAAATTGCATCTTAGTTCAGGCCATTCACAGATTTTTGTAGCTCCCTCCCCATTGCTCTAGTTCTCTACCTAATGCCCTCGTGTCAGGTTTTCATTGTACCACACACAATTGCTTTGCATTTCCTTGGAGCTTCGTTTAGGCCCCATGTCATATTCAGAGAGCTGGGGCCCCTTCACCGTCCTCCATCTGGACTCCTCAGTAAATACATTTTCCTGCAGGACTTCGTACTAAGTTCATTTCTCAGCAGGACTTAAATGTTATTGCTATTTACAAAGCAACCACACTGTAGAGGGCTTTTACAAGCAGTTGAGGACAAAAATATACCTACCCTGAAGTGTTTACAAGATCAAGTAGGAAGAGAATAGCTTTGTGAAGAATTCACAAGCTGAGATTTTGCAGAGCGAAGTGATGCCCCCTGGGACAAGACTTGCTGCAGAGCAACAGGTGGACCACCATACTCAATTAACCCACGAGGGCCTTTATAACCACGTCTTCCCGGGCTACTCAGACATGCTCTACAGGACTGAAATCCCAGCCCACCCCTTGGCTGCTCCCGTCCTCACTTTGGGCGCTGCAGACACGCTACGGGAAGGAGGAATCGCTGCATGTCCAAGGGCTGCCTCCCGCCCCCATGCTTTGCAGAGCAGGTCTTTAGAAAGACATCAAAAACATTTTTGGTAAGGGCAGGCACAGCAAATGCTGGGACTTCTCTTTCTGCACCTCCCAATTCTAAGCCTGAATTGCACCTCATTTCCCGCTCCTGCTCCTCTGAAAAGAAACCAAGCAATCATCTTAACAATGGCTCTCTCTATTTTTGATGAGCGTGTGGAGAAAGCTAAACTGCAGAACTAATGAAGAGCCAGCACCCAGTCAGAACAGCGCCTCTGCTTTTTTAATACAAGCCATATTCTGATTAATGCGAGTCGATCCATCCGCAGAACGACACGGGGGTGCTGAACCACACTGATCGAGCCAACGTGCAGCAGTGTCTTCCTGTTATTTTCACCTCTTTAAAGCCTCCCTCCCAGACACCCATTTGAACTCTGCTTAAGTCAGGGGAGGGTGAAGTCATTTTTGGGAGCAGGTAGGGAGGGGAGAGAATGAGGGTCCAGTGTGATGAAACCAGTTCACCCTGTACTAAAAATGGAGCAGTTCATGTCTGGGGCCAGAAACATTAAAAATATTTGAAAAGTCCTTAATCAATTCACATTGGACCAGACATCCATGCCCATGATGTGTAATAAAACAATTCTGTTGGGGATGGGTATCACACTGCCAAAATGGAAGGAAAACCAGCTGTGTTCTAGTGACAAAGAAGTTGGTGCTGTGGCTTGAAACGAGATGCTGGGAGACTGAACATAGCTTGGAGTCTGACAACTCAGAGCTAACAGGCGACCTAGGGACTGGCATGCAGGATTGTGCGTTATCAATAACTTTTTGGAGCCGTATCTCACAGGCTCTGGTAAAAATAAAAATACAACTGAGATACGATATTTGAATCAACCTAAACCTTGAAGAGGTGAACATCCTAAAACACGTGCAAAAACCCTCTGAAAAATGGCTGGACTGATAGTGGTTTCCAAGAAGGAAGAGACTGATTTTTTTTTTGAATCAACCTAAACCTTGAAGAGGTGAACATCCTAAATCATGTGCAAAAACCCTCTGAAAAATGGTTGGACTGATAGTGGTTTCCAAGAAGAGACTGATTTTTTTTGTGTGTGTGTGTGTGTGTGAGAGAGAGAGACTTCTACAGATGTAAAAAAATCTCTGTGAGATGCCCAAGTTTCCTCACTGCCTGCAGGAGCCGGCTGCACTGGACTAGGTCACAGCCGGAACGCAGCTGAGGAAGGACAAGATGAACCACTGAGGATGGAGCCCACCAAACTATGCAGGTCAACCTAATTGCTGCTAAATATCACTGTCAAAAATAAAGCTAACTTTAGCGGCGTTTTTGTTTGAAAACATTGTTACAGCCACATGGGTGGCCCTAGCAGGAAACAGCTAGTGACAAAACTATGACTATAGTCAGGAGCTGTGACATAGGCTTGCTGGGGATGTGAAACACACAGAAAGGATTTGGATCCTTCCTTTCCCCCCCGCCCTCGCCTTTTTTTTTTTCTTAATTTTTTAAGTTCTTAGATCTAAATCTTAGGGCACCTAACTAATTAGCCAAATGCTTTGAAACATCTAACCATTTAAATCATTGGAAAATAAACAAAATTGAGTTTGGAAGACTAAACTTAGGTGCTAATTTTTTAAAATTTTGGTCATTACAGTGAGGATGTGAAATATAGCCAAGCTCTTCATTTTTACTTAAGCTCCCTTTCTGTTTCACATTGTCCAGTCTTTTTATCCTGTTGTTTTGTTTCATTGATTTTGAAGCTGATATCAGTTTAACTTGCCTCAGTTTCTTTGAGCCTCTTCTGACAAGAGATGTTGTAAATAATGACCTGTTGCCTAATGGGACACATACTCCTAATTGCATTCAAGAACATTTCCTGAGTTGCTAGCATTACAGACATCCCTTTCCATGTTCTAGTCCACTGTCCAAAGGGAATTCACTTACTGTCCATCATTCTTACACTGAGTGGCAATAGTAATAACAGGAAAAAATAATCTCCAGCCCTGGGAGGATGTCTGTTCAGCTTTGCATGTCTTTACCATAACTCTCTGATTTCTGAGCATATCAGAAGGAAGCAAAAGATGCACTCAAAGCAAGTGAGTGTAATAACATATCCTGTCTCCCTCTTACCTCCTCTCTTCACCCATGCCAGCATCTTTTCAGCCTTTGCCAGAGTTGGTGGCTTTGCACTTAACTACCAAGGAAAAGTCAGCCTTTTGGTAGGGGCTGCCAGCCGTGGGGGTCCTTCTTCCTGAAGAGCGTAGTTCAGATCAGGCCACTCATTAGAGCAAGGCTGGACTGACTATGAAGAGGGCTGCAAAGCCACTGTTTTCTCTCTTGCTGAGGTCATTAACTCTTCAAGGCAAGAGCCACCTCATGAGGACCACAACGATAGCAAAGGAGAGGACCACTTTGTTACTGGACCTTCCAAGAGCTTTGATAATATACACAATACTTACTTTGTTGTCAACATAGACATTATTAACAATAATAAGTAGAAATAAGAGCTCCTAAATATGTATTTCCAGACAAGTGCTTCAATAAACACTGAGCAGACAGATCACAATTAACTTCAAAGGTAGAAGTATCACCTTCTGTATAAGAAAGCTCATTCAACCTAAGCAACAAAAAACGTAAAAAGCAAACATCTGAAAGCACAAGGCCACCTAACTGGCCTTGTGCTGCACCTTAATTAGACAGTGACATGTGTGGGACTGAAAAAAAGTGCGGTCAACCCACAGTGAAGAGGGGTGACCCTTAAGATTTGTCATGACAACAAAACTGACAAACGGGACTTTTGTCTTGTTCTCTCACTTTCTTGGCATGGACACTTGAGGTGCTGCAAATCTAGGGCTGAATGCAAGTTGCATTTAACAAGATATTTTGTACTCAATCTGGATTTTGCAACATTCATGCGAATGTGAGACTAATTAAAGACAGTAAAAAGCTGATAACTTTTTAAAAATAATGTAATTACTAAATTATTTTTGCTTTCTGGTTCTTTCAGCAGTCCAATAAATCTCCTCATACAGGCCTATGCTAGCTCCAACAATGCAGTTTCACTATGGCATCAACAAAAATCTATTCACTTCTCCTCTTGTAAATATGGAAGCATCCCTGACTGCTCCACTGAAGGCATTTGGGGTCCAAAGCACTAATACAGGCACCTTCACATGGGGTGAAATCTTTGTGCCCACGCACACAGAGAGCCCAGGGCCCCTCTTGGCCTGAATCTACTGAGTATCCTGAGGCACTATCCCTCCGTAGCCCAGATGCTGGTCAGTCCAGTGGGAAACCACGTGGCAATGACCAAAATGGTTTGGTTGCCTTATATCTGCATGCTCAGCGGATGTAGTGAATGAAACAATAGTTGGCTAGTGAGATTTCTCAGTGACTCTCCAGACAACCCATGTTTCCTGGGATGCAAGGAATGCAAAATTGGGCTAAGCTCAGGGATGACTTTTCAGCATGGCTCAGCACTGCTCCGCTTTGGTTCCCTGTCAAGTCAATACCTGGCAGCAGCTTCACTGCACGGGCAGCACAGCTAAAACCACCTACTCTTAAGTCCCACCTGAATTATCAAGTGCTACAGCACTGTGCGAGACAGCCAGTCTTGGAAAGCAACATTTAGGCAAGGCAATTTTTCCAGTAAGAACTTGGTTTCCTAATGCCACTGCCAGCAGTGGACACCCCATAATTAGATGGCCTGAACTTTTCACACTGAGGAATAATGCATTTTGGCTTACCTAATAGCAATTTGATGTCCCCTAAGACTCGCTTGCCTTGCTTTCTTTGCAATCTGTACTAGTGGGACTCATTCTAAAACTGCACTACAGCTCAGCTCACAAACGAGATCTGAAATAAATTTTATAAAATTTATTTATTTATAAAATGTTTACTTTATAAAAAGTATGCACATAAGATCTTCCTGCTTTTGCCATTAAGATAAGCAAGGCAAGTAAGTTTCTTCTTTCTTATGCAGAGCTGCATGATTTACAGGTGGAGCATCTTACAGAAAACCCAAGCACCTGAGCTCTCAGTTTGATTCAATACTTGCAGGTAGCTTGCAGGTTTTTTGCAGTTAATAGGTTGAAATAATAGGCAGGCATTGCCTTAGGGAGGTAGGAACCCACCCTGAGCAAGTTTGCAGATGATACAAAACTGGGAGGAGCGGCCGACACTGCCGAGGGCTGTGCTGCCATTCAGAGGGACCTAGACAGGATGGAGAGTTGGGCAAAGAGGAACCTTCTGAGGTTCAACAAGAACAAGTGCAGGGTCCTGCATCTGGGCAGGAATAACCCCAGGCACCAGTACAGATTAGGGGTTGACCTGCTGGAAAGCAGCTCCACGGAGAGGGATTTGGGAGTCCTGGTTGACAATAAGTTAACCATGAGTCAGCAGTGTGCCCTCATGGCTAAGAAGGCCAATGGGATCCTGGCCTGCATCAGGAGGAGCGTTGCCAGCAGGTGGAGACCAGTGATCCTACCTCAGCTGTGGTGAGGCCGCACCTGGAGTATTGGGTGCAGGTCTGGGCTCCCCAGCACAAGAGGGACATGGAGAGGCTTCTAGAGAGGGTCCAGCACGGAGTGACAAAGATACTTAAGGGACTGGAACATCTATCATACGAGGAAAGACTAAGCGAGCTGGGCCTGTTTAGTCTGGAGAAGAGAAGACTGAGAGGGGATCTGATCAACATGTTCAAGTACCTGAGGGGTGAATGTAGGAAGGATGGGGCCAAACTCTTCTCTGTCGTGGCCAGTGACAGGACCAGGTGTAATGCGTACAAGTTGAAACACAGGAAGTTCCACCTCCATGTGAGGAAGAACTTCTTGATTGTGAGGGTGACAGAGCCCTGGAACAGGCTGCCCAGAGAGGCTGTGGAGTCTCCTCTGGAGATCTTCCAAACCTGTCTGGATGCCGCCCTGTGCCACGTGCTCTGGGTGTCCCTGCTGGCGCAGGGGGGTTGGACTAGATGGTCTCTAGAGGTCCCTCCCAACCTTAAGCATTCTGTGACTCTGTGAATCTATCAAAATTTTTAACACTTGTATTAGGTATTTTCCTGTACGCGAACAGCAGTGCTTTGTTTCTTCATGTGTGTTTTTGTTTTGTTTTCTAGCCTGAATTTAACTGAGCTTCTCTATTACTCATGCACTTTTTGGGGCATAATTAATGTCACTTAGGGAAGTGATTTCTCCAAGGCACTCAGCATCGGCACTGCGTTCCCATGGGAATTTCTGGAAGTTTCACCACCACACAGGAGTGGAACAGTGCTGAGACGTGGCACGCAGATGTCCGTATCTCACATTTCATCTGCAAAATGAGTCCCCTCAGGTAAACCTACAAAACAGTAAACAAAGAAGAAGAGACAACAGCCTTCAACCTTGGAGTGAAACCAAACAGATGCTACACTAAATACTTTTACTTTAGCAGCAGGATATAGGGAGCTGCTGGGGAGCAAAATACAGATTTCTAAAACTCCATGTTATGTTCCCTAGTTTCACCACATTGGAAAAGCTTTCAGAGCAGCTCAGGACAGAGTTAAACTGAAGTCCAAATGCCTCAGCGTGCTCTGATACCCCCAGAATACAAGGATATGGTGAAATATTTGAGCCAATGGGGCTCACCAAAAGCAGCAATGCAGGGCTGAGTTCCAAGGCTGCAGGAGAACCCTGCTGTGACCTCCCTGTGACAACCTCCTTGCTGGCGTGAGGGACACCCCGCTCTCCGGAGCCAGCAGCACGCCCTGTCCTACAGGCTGGCAACACCAGCAGTGCCCTGCGGCCCCTGCTTCCCTTGCTCCCTTGACCAAGCCTGCCCTCCACTCGGTGCTTTTGGTCACTCTGGAGACGGTTTCCCTGCGTTCACCCATTTTACACCGATTCCCTCAGGTCAGGCTTTGCAGACCAAGCAGAAAATGCATATTTCTAGATAGTGGAATGAAGAGGAAAAAAAAAAAAAAAGTTTTTGTATTGAGATGCTGTTCTATTAGAGAGTGTATCTACAAGGTCATTTTGGTTATTTAATCCATGAACCTGTAAAATTTGGAGCCAGGTTTTACAGAATGCTGCCTGGAAGCTAAATAGCCTTGGGGGGATTATAAAACTCTTTTTCGGATACTCCCACTCCCAAGAAAACCTGCCAGAGATTTTCAGGATTTACAGACCTGACTGGCAGTTACAGCAAAATACCAAAAAAAAAAAAAAAAAAAAAAAAAAAAGAGAGAGGGAGAAAAAAAAAAAAAAAAGAAAAAGCTTAGCTCTTAATAAGATGTTATCAGCTTCCTGGCACCTTTCAGGCTTTTGTCTGTCAACAGCACTCTGGAAATGTTCGCATAATCTCTCCTGCATAAAACCTGCCAGGAAGTCATAGATGTGATCAGCCACAGAGGCTGTCAGACATCTCTTAAAATCCAAGTGAAACTCCCAGACTGTCGAGTACAAAACCTGAGGCTGCTCAGACATCAAGCACCACACCAGCAGTGTAATTGCACCTAGGCCTGATCATGCATTCCCTTCACACTTAAAGATTTCATTGCAGCTTATTTTGAGGTAAGTTCGAGATGCAGAATGAAGTTTTTCCTTCACCAGGTTCTCTCCACTTGACTTTTTCTGCCTTCACCCTACACTTCCCACCTCGTTTCACTATCCCTAGCGGGCTGCTATGCCAATCTATTGGCCTCAGCAAGGCAGCAGCAATTCAGTATGTTATCAAAGCTGGACAGCATCTTTCTCTCCCACCAGCTACTCTGCAAACGCCTCTCCTGGGCACCTTGTGTGATACTCTCCTCACCAGGCCACGGGGCTCCTTCACTGATGGCCACATCGGGCCCCTGGTGCCCACGTTTCGGGCTTCCTTGCACAACTCTGCTCGCAGGCACAGCCCAGACCTCTCGCCAGCCCTCGCTCCTCTCCTTGCCCTCGAGATTTCTGTCGTGCTGCCCTTGGAGCAGCACAACTGCAACAACCTCTGCGCAGTGATCAGCTGCCCCGTGTTCACACTCTGCTCCTTTCAACCTGTTTTCGAAACAGTCCCTGTTTCTGCAGTACCTCAGTTGTCCTATGGCTTGGTTTATCTAAATTTGACAGGCTGTAGTACAGGAGACAATCTTGCAGTTTACCTAGACACATGCTTTGTTAAAGCCATTCCTAGCCATTCCTTACCAGCATAAACTTAAACATTTACCACTGCCTGCAAGAGCAAAGTTTGTGGCTGTAAAATGCTTCATAAACTAAGGACTGCGTGCTAATAATCCATTAGGTTTCTTAAATGTGAATAAACAGCTGCTTCTACATTTGTAAAACAGCAACTATTTTAACAGTGATGTTTAATAGCTATGAAAGTGTTTTGTTGAAATATTCCTTCCTGCTTGCAAACAAGCACTTATTTTCAATAATTGACAATAAATCTCATCAAGAGATTAAGGGAAAACGACCGCTTCAGCCATTAGCTTCAATGGGCACAGATGACAGCACTGATTATCCTTCCGACACGGGCTGCATTTCAGACTAGCGTGTGCAAGGCAAAGCAAACATTTTGGACATCAGCAAACATGACAGATCTGACTGCCAGGGATGAGTAATAGGGGAGAAGGCCAGTGCTTTCCCTTACACGTCTACACTGTTGATTCAAGACAACAATTCCCTTCCCTCCCTCCTCCAAGGGGTGAGGCTGCTTTGCCAAACGGAGCGGTTTCCCGGGGCTGGGAACAGGCGAGCCTGCAAAGCCGGTCACCGAAGGTCCCGTTGGAAGCAGCAGGCGCTGGATAACAGGCACCCACAAGCACAGAGCCTACGTGGCACCCGTGGCATCACTCGGCTGCTGACTTGGAGGTGGTGAAATAAACCTTCATCAGCCACTGTAGGTACAGGGAGAGCTTCACGGTTGTAAGGAGAGCTGCTGTACAAGGCACAAGGAAGCACATCTTGACTTCTCCTTAGCATGAAAAGGTAACAACTCCCCCAAATTCCGCACTCTATCCCTGGCATGGGCTGGTGCCCCCTAAAACACTTTGGTGATTGCACCATAAAGTTGTCAGTTTCATATGACAAAGCTTGAAGCCTGCTGCGCTGGTGATTGCTGCTCCTTTAGGATGGTAGCCCTTGGGCTCGGGACTGTCCAAGCCTGGGTGGGAAAGCACAGCTGGGCATTTCACAGCATCTTTTCTGCAGGGGTGACACGGCAGTTTAGAAATCACATGGCAATTTCACAAAAAAAATGATTTTCTCTTTAAAGTGGCATCCAGGGAAAGAAGTTCTCTGGTGAGCTGTGATCAAAGGAAATGGATGATGACAGAGGAGAAATCAAACCTGCTTTTCCAATAGGCTATTTCTCCTTTATGCAGCTTTAAGCTTTCAGCTAAATAAAAGAAAATTTCAGGCTATCTCAAAGGACAACATGGGAGATCCACAGGAAAATCTTCCTGAGGATGCAGAGGAACTGCAGCATGAGGACCAACCAGCAGACAAATGTGGATCTCTTGGCAATTAACAGTCAAGTTAAACAATGTGCACCATGGGATAAATCTCTCACCACATCCTGCCAAATTCTCCAATGCATTTTCTTCTGTGATGCTGGGCACATGCATTCAACTGAGGCACCAAAAACTGTAATTCATACTGTGAGCTCACTGCTGCACAGAGGAACACATGTTTTTTCAGGTCGGAATTGGCAAGAACCTGTGAAATAAATACTGCTTTCAGAGAGGTCATACACAGAAAAGCCTCTGCTTTCCATCCTGATCCTTTGGAAATGGGAGAAAAAAAATTGTAAACGGACTCTATCTGCCCTAGCATAGATGAATCATATTGCTTTTCAATAGAGCAGCAGGTTGCCAAGGGACCCTCTTCAAGGTTATTGCTATGAGAACCTGAAAAAAAAAAAAGACAAACAAAAAATCCCAAAACATCCCTGTTTAAAGATTTTCTACTACTTAGAAAGAAAATGAGGAGGGGGCTGAAAACAGACAGATGAAAACTTGACTTAGTTGTGTGTAGAATTGTATACCCAGGGAAATACGAAGCAAATTACATAGCACAATATAAATTATATGAAATTGGTTTTAACAGAGTATTTGTTAACCTCTCCTTTCAACCCCATCCCCGCCCAAGCCCGGATTCACCCGAGGTTTCACTTCGGGATGAACAGCTTTTGCCAGAGGAGTTCAGCA
>NW_010582384.1:35249-50507 GCF_000705375.1 Tinamus guttatus | reverse complement strand
CTGTGCACCCCAATTAGATTACAGCAAATAATGTAAGTCATTCTCTGCATCCACACCGGAAACTAAATCCACTTTCTCAGCTGACTGCCTCATTCGGGCTCTGTTTTAATGCTCAGAGTGACGGCTGTGAAAGCACATGTTACTTAAAAAACAAACAAACAAACAAACAAAAAAACCCGAATTATTTACAAGCAGAGATTTTCAGTTCATCTCGGGGAATAGGAACTCTAATTCTACAAACAAGCCCTGGATGTTCAGGAAGAAATGAGTCTGCTGAAGCATGTCAACATTTCTACTTAACCCCTACACCCTTCCCTAAGTGAGGGGGTAGGTGCAAATAAAATAGTGACAGAAAGGCTGGGGACGGAATTGGTGGGATACAGGGGAGCAGACAGCCCCTTGTATCTGCACAACCACCTTCCACAACTCGTATCATCTGCAACTTTCTGGGTACCTCTTGGGAGGGGGAGGATTAGCAGACTGTATTAACTCAGAGACTATCAGTCTTATTGCACCCCTTTACTGCCCAACCCCACATCTGCTGCAACGCAGAACAAGCCACTTGCTTTGCATGGGTTACTGCCCAACCCCACATCTGCTGCAAAGCCGCTTGCTTTGCTTTGTGTTGCACACTTTGTCACACTCCAAACACTGCAGAGCTCTCTAAATTGACAACAATCCTGTTACCCTGTGTTTTATTTGCATCACGAAGGCTATGGGTAATTCCCTCAGATTGTTCCCCCAGAAACTGCATGCTGTCTGCAGAACCAATAAATAACCAAGACCAAGGTCAGCATTTTTTGCATACATTTTTACAGCTGCTAAGTACTATCAGGTGTATTATATAAATAAATCACGTTCTGCTATGTGACTAACACTGTGGTGTGTAACAGTGCAGAACAACTCGCTCCAGGTGAGCAGTACTCATTAAATGCAATTAATACGCAACATCTGTACACTGAAGGGCATAGGAGCTAATTATTAGAAGATACGGGTAGTGTTTATAATTGAGAAATAGAGGCATTAACACGTGAAAGTTCAAGGAGAAGTAGAAATGACACTAATCAGGAGAATGATCCAAGCCAAGCAACACAGCTACAATCACACAGCACTCAAAATGAACAAACGGCACCACTGCCCCCAGTTTTACTAGGGCAGGAAATAAACTGGAAATATGAAGCACCATCGGAACAGGCAGCAATTTCTTTTAAAAAATAGCTGCCTGTTTCATGTGACAGCCATGGGAAACGGTGCTCTAGAGCTCACAGATACGGGGTCAACCCCTCACTGATGCCTTCGGCTGCTTCTGCTGCTCCAAGGCAGCAGAAACCGCATTTCTCTGCTTGAGGATAGTAGGTTCAGTGCTTTTTTCTTAACTTTTTTCTTACAGCTGGATTGCACCCGGTCAGTGTTCCTCATGCTCTGCCTCATGCGTCAATCTGCCTCCCGCCACCTGAAGGCCTGATTCAGAGGAGCATGGTTTGCAATATTTGCCTGGCATTTTACCTGGACAACTGTCCTCCTCATGCTGGGGGGGTTTTATACTACTGAAAAGGTTACTGGGGTTTTGTCACTCATTTCTCAGTCAATTCAACATTTTCTATTTGATTGTGCCATGACTTGCATTTCAGAGCTGCAGCTCACTATGCAACACTGCATCAGCACAAAGGTTGAGAGCCAACTAGCTAAAAAAATCAAATACAAAACGCATCACTTTGGGAAAAATTCGGCCCATGCCGGGCCAAAACAGGAAATCCACTTTAAGAGAAGATGGGGGAGGAAGCTGGAAGTCTATATAAAATCTGCTGTCGTTCCTTCATCTTTCTAGAATATTTGTTAAATGGTAACCAAATAAATCACATGTTTCCACATCAAGCCAAAACAGCAAAGGAAAATGTTTATCAGTCTCACATAATGCTAGAGCAGTGATGTTTAAAAGTAAAGATTCAAGGAAATAAACTCTCCTTGTTTATCATCAATGACAGCAATTAAGTTGTCAAGTGATGGATGAGTGTTTTGATTTCCTCTTCCTGCTGTCATTTTACGTTCAACTTATATTGTATGCCTGCCACTGTTTATTCCTCTACGGTTACACGGCCACTGAGACTGGTTATTAATCAAGAATATTTATGTTTCAAAGCAGTCATGCTGTGAAGGCATGGACACAGCTTACGCCTAACCTTACGTCATCCTCCAAGGCAGACTGTTAATGATGTTAAAAACAACTCTTTTCCCCAGACCAGAAGAGCCTGAGGAAGAGGTAACACATACTCTTAGATATGCAAGCCCTAGCTTAGCTTGTACCTTGCCCAGAGCACTTACATTCACAAAGATCTGCAAAAGAAAACAGGCTAAATATGAAAGAACTGCCTGGAGCTCACCTCACCATTCATTATGGGCAGCTTCAAGCACACTCAGATTCCTGGGGATGCACTGGTCTACGTTACTGTTTTGCCAGTGAACACAGTGCAAGAGCAGCTGCATGAAGTTTCCTGCAAAAAAAAATGGTGATACAGGACACAAACTTACTTGCACTCAAAGTTTTAAAAGCATTCATGCTTTTTGCTAGATCTCTCACCACTTTTGAGCATCACAAAGAAAAATGCCTAATGCTAGACAAAATACAGGCCCTTTTCCAGAGTAAAGACGCAGACAGAGCTGAAAAGAGAAGCCCAATTTTGAAATATTATTTACTCCTGGAGGAGTGCAATGTGTTGTTTTCTCTCTGCATAGAAACAGCTACACAGTTCACAGCAGATCCCAACTCCTTTGAAAGTTTTGCCACTTGTAGCAGAGCTACCAGCAACTTCCTTTGGCTGTAAAATTGATTGGAGCATTAGGAAGGATGCTGTCCTATGGGATTCAGACTCCTAATAACATGCTCAGCTCCCCCCTCCTGTAATCAGCAATTTAGGAGTACCATGGGATAAAAGCTTCTTTGTTGCTGTGTGGACCTATACTCCTCAGCAGCTCTACAATTTCAACACGTGGGCATCACAACACAGTTAAGATAGATACCCATATGCAAGACAGGTTTTGGTTTATCCTCTGAGAGGAATGACCATATCCCACAAGGCAAGAAGTTGTAGGCCCATCGGAGATGAGGGAAATGGGTATTTGCCTATTTTGTCTGCCTTTTTTTCCCCCTCCCCCTCAACTTTAG
The DNA here is from genome assembly GCF_000705375.1 of Tinamus guttatus. Next base: position 47,344 of record NW_010582384.1, on the reverse strand, counting down.
GCACTGTCCCAGCACCTCTAATTTTGAGAAGCCACAACCCACTTTAGCCATGCTGTGGGAACAAAGAATACTCAATTGCAGCACTTTTGCTAAGATCTAAAAAATACTTCTGCAAGCATCATTGGCATTTTCTAAGAGCAAACTTGTAGGTGGTCTTAAATCATCTGGCGTCATTACACTTGAAGAATTTCGCTCCTTGAAATATGTTCAGCCTGTCCTTCTCGCACAAAGTCCCTTCATTAGTCAGAAAAGCAGAGGAAAGAGAGACAAGGCATGCACAAAAAATTAGACATGAAATATTGTAAGTCTTCCAAAACCTGATGAAAGAACGGGTGTAATAAATACAAGTGAATCAGAGCAAGTTGCAGTACTCTGAACTCACATCAACACATCTTATACATCTCACCCTGCATCAGCCCAACAGAATATATTCACCTTCCGGAAGGATGCAAGTCTTTAGCTAGAGCTAAGAAAAATTAGTATCTAAGAATTCTTGACAACCAAAGACAGAATAGGTTCACCTGTAAGAAAAAAAGGAGACCAATACCTACCTGGCAAGAAGAAAATAAAAATTGTAAGGGAAAAACAAAACAAAACATATGGCTCATATCCAGCATGCATTTCAAAAATACAACTGCAAGGATTAGTCTGTGGCCTCCAATACGAATTTTAAAGTTAGACAAATGAAAGAAAAAATAACAATGAAGAGTTTTTTTTTTCTTTTAGTGGATTTTGTTTTACATCTGTACCATCTGTACATTAATACAGTACATCTGTATATGGTAGTTCATATATGACTACAGTCATACTATTATAGCTGGTCACTGATAAAAGAAGTCAAGGTGCTGGTTCTGCAATAGCCAGCTGGAGGTTTCTTTTGCACAGGTTTAAAGTTAAAAAGCTTTCAATGGAGACTTCTTTCTTGAAGAATTAAAAAAAAAAAAAATAAAAAGGGGGGGGGGTTAATCTCATTCCCCTTTTCACCTCAAATGAGCTAAATTCCTTCAACAGTTCTTCAAACTCAACCTTTTCCTTCATACAGAACTGAGTTTTTTGTACTTCCCTGGACATTGAAGCTAAGTAGTAATATTAACAGATCACCTGAAATCTTCCTTTGTACCAAAAGGGGGAAAGTTATTTTCTTACCACAAAAAGAAGGACTTGAACTAGGTTGTCAATTTTCCCCTTGAGCTGAAATAGCATTTGAAACAACATTAACTTGCACTTAACTTTTAAAATCTATGGTTCCCTGTAAGCTCATACCTGATTGCTAGTGTTTTGCACGTCATCCATTAAAAGCAAACCCAAAAGATAAATTTTAGGAGAGATTCCTGCAATCCCAGAACTTTCAGCTGAGAAACCAAGCAGGAGAAAGTCCATCTCTGCATAGTAATCTCCTACTTGATAAAGATCCTGGACTCTCATTGCAGTCAACAAAAAAAATAACAACAAAACAATTAAAAGAAGGAAGCATTACACTCTGAACAGTTATGAAACCACACACAGAGGTGCTAGCAGGCTTTGGCTCTTGCCCCAAGCAAGTATCTCCATAACTTACCAGCCTTCTCCCAACAGCAGCAGCGCAAGTGCACGCTCTCCCACTCCACCTGCCCCCTGCTCCTGTAGGGGTGACCCCCAGCGCTTGCCCTCTCGTCCTCGGGATATCATTTCTCTATGGGCAAGGAGCAGTGGCAGCTGCAGGGAAAGACAGAGGCAGCACAACCCATGCAGGCAGGAAGGAGTCTCTTCATGGGAAACACACTCTATGAAATTACCCCATAAACCAGAGGAGGGCAGCAGGGAGGCATTTGGGCATACCTGATTTGCACATGGTCAATAGCAAGGAAGCTTGAAATGTTATCACTGTTTGAAATCTATTGTGTATTCAGGCAAATGGGCACCAAAAGTCCTCTTTGGGAGATGGCAGTTATCCTGAACAGGTGACAACCTGCGCAGATTACCAATATCATGGCCAAAATACAGACACTGTGCTGCGGCACAGCATTCTGCTACACTCACTTAAATCACACTTCTAACTTGTCTGAAACTATCTAAAAGCATGCCCTGCAATGTAGATATTTATCAGTTCACATTTCCATACCAAGTTCTCTAATGATCTCTTCTAATATACTAAAACCATATATATATATATATATAGCAACTTTATACCTACACACACATATATATATATATATATTTAAGATGGCTTGTTTTTTCAAAGCTATTCCAAAAAAATTCAGAACATCTTCAGTGACTGAGAGACACCATGATAAGCACAAGGACATCACTTTAGAGGTAGATAACAGTAGTAAGCTCTTTGGAAACCTCTTCCTTGTTTTAGGTACTTGATGTCTTGCCATGAGGCCGCAAGGATGAGTAGACAACATCGTATTAAGACTGGCTTAGGATATTCCAATTCCTTGCTTGAACTACTGCAGATGGCACTCTGGCAGCCATGCAGGCACTTGATTCTGTTTGTAAGTGGATTTACAGTGTTCAAAAGATTACACTTTTGAATAGCAAATAACATAGCATGAAAATAAAAGGAAGGTAGAGATTCCAACTCTTAATAAAAGGTAGAATAGAAGAAAAAGAGTTATTAGCATAAGGAAGAATACTTCCCATCTGATTTTTTTCCTTGACAAAGCTCTCCTCCAACAGCATAAAAATCCAATACAGAGACAACTGTAGATAGTTTTTCCCCAGAATGCATGTGAGGGATCCTCTGTGAAGTTCAGCACGAGCTGCCAGCAAAGGCAACAAAAAGGGGGCCACCACAGTCTCAGTGCTTCTTTGCTAGAAAAATTTCCAACCTGAACACTCCCTCACACATACACTGTGAGAGCTCTCCGAAGACACAGAGAGTGGTTGGTACGATCCTTCCTCTAGAAAATTTGTTGGGTATCCACTATGTTATACTCAACACAATGTAAATGCAAAAGGAGAAAAAGAGCTCTGGTGGAAGGAAGGAAACAAGCCCATGTTTCTGCAAATCAATGCATTTTCCCGGCTTTATTTGGGGTTATTCTTGCATCTATTTACCTACCCACTCAGATGCCAAAACAGATTTTAAAATCTTTTTGATTGATCAAAGTTAGCCAGAATACTTTCCACAAAAGAGAAGTATAGAGTTTTGTAGCATTCAGAAAGTTAAATAGAACCATCTTCAATACAAAGAAATGTTCAAGATTTCACAACCTATGGCAAAGGACAAAAGATCACTGAAGACGGAGCACTTGATGCACTTTACAATCTGGCCCTCAGACTCACCTGCTGCTTTAAACATAGATTTGAAATTGACACTGGTAAATCTTATAACTTGGCCAAAATGGCAGTATCAAAATATCCAGGTCACTTGACCAGATCACAATTTACAGGTTTACTCTTACACAGCAATGTAAAGTTCATGAAAGTAAGATAAAAACATATGTTTTCAAAGTTGTCAAGAACATTAAGCATATGTGACAGATGGATCTGTGAATTGGAAAACGTCCTCGTCATACAAGTCTTCTGGTAATTCTTCATCTCCATCAGCAAAATATGTGGGGAATGGAGGGTTCTTATTGCAGTCCTTGTAACCAGGCAATTTGGTATCTTTCACCTAAGAAAGTAGAGGAAAAAAAAAGAATTTATTAAATCTGTCTCACAGATAGTCATGCACTAGAGCTCAAAGAAATCACTTTGAATGCATGAGAGACAGTTTTCACACTACTCCCATATATCTGAAGAATTCCATGTCTAATCATCAGTCATTTTAATACCAACTCAACTACAGAATTCAGTATTTTGTACCCAAGTCATTGAAGAGCTTAAAAAAAACAAAACAAAACTAAAGAACCAATCCCCCCTCCCCAACCCAGAATTCATCACTTGTGCCATACTGTGAGAAATCCAAGTTTACTGCTATGAATCCATGGCTCACTATTTCAATCTGCTGCTAAAATAAATGTGTAAATAGTGCTGGGTTTAACTAGGTTTATATCTCATTTATTTTCCTACAGGACATATCAAGTTATATTATGCAGTGTAATCCCTTCAACAACCAAGACATCGTTTTTGCTTTTGTGGAACGAGCTACTTCTGGCCTGATTTTGCAAAGTGCTTAATTTCACGTGCTGTACCGAGCCGCTCTGACTACTGAGGAACTATTCAGTGAGTGCAAAGATAAGTACTAAGAATTCTTCATGGAACGAGCACCCCGGTTTGTAAAACATGTGCCTTTAAGAAAGCTAATTTCTAAGAAAGATAATGCAACGCAGAAATAACTTTCCTATACTGACCTTTCTACATGTCAAAAGATTTAAAAACTTGTCCTTGAAACTTCAATCTCTGAAGAAAATTAGTAGCTGGAATTATCAGCAAAAAGCAGATTGTCTGAGGTAGAAGATAGACAGCTGGTATCTCTGAGGAACGGAAAGCTACAAATTCTCAAATGATGAAATTTTATTTAAAACCAAATTTTTCATTTCCGAATTGTTACATATGATCTTTCTGTGGGAGCTGTAATAACTCCTTTCAGTCACCACTATATTCAACTGGATTTAAAAAAGTACAAATAGGTTAGGGAGGAAGAGTTTACTGCTCTCTCTCTCTTTTTTTTTTTTTTTTCCTTTGCTGCTTAAGTAAAGGAATCTTATTACTTTTTTTCGGAAAGAAACCCACCAAAGGCAACCATAATTTACAACAAAATTAAATAAAACAATTTTATGTCTGCTGACAGCTCTGTTCTAACAGCACTGTATTTACCAGATTCACATCTGTATTACTCAAGTCTCTACCAACATCTAAGAGAATTCTTGCAGATGTAGCACACAATATTAGACTTAAACTTCAGCTTATGAAGAAACTTCTATGTTCGATTCTTCCAAATGCAAGTTAAGTTCCAGTCCTGAAGCACGAACTTAATGCATCAATACCAGTTTGAAAGACCATGTCTCTTTTCCTTCTAAGTTTCAAGACTGCATTATTATTCCTACAAAAAAGAATGAATTTCACTTTACCTCTGAAAGTTTTGATTAGCAACTCAAAAAGCTGTGCCACTTACCTGTCTGCAAGCAATTACTGAATGACTTTCTCTACCTCTATGAAGGACATTGCATACCCAAAGTTTTGCATATCTATTTCCTCATACTCGTATGCATATTTCACGATATTATAAATGAGATTAATAGTATGCACTCATCAAAGTGTACATACAAAGTGTATGCAGACAAGAAGTTTGAATGATCTGGTATGAGTTACACTCTCAGTAATCCTTCTAAAAGCATCTTAATAAGGTAAAGAAATCCCACTGAATGCCCTTTACCTTATTTCTCAGAGTAAAAACTGCAAGCCTGGAAAACAATGCTTCAGTGTAAAAAATTAAAAACTGTACTAAATACCATTTCACTTCCTTCCTTCCCAAACATAAGTTATTTACCTTTTCTTTTAATTTATACTGAAAGTGGCTGCTATATGCAACGGCCTTAGTAATTTTCCATAGTACAGCTGCAGACTCTAACAGATGTACGATTATGCGCAAATATTTAACATACAAATCTCTCAGCTGTTTTTGGACCCTGAGACAAAAATAATATCTATAACTCAAAATGATGGCCCTGACATTATTAAACTTTTTAAAAGTACTTTTCTGCAGGGTAGCATTGACCCATTTCAATATATTAGCATTCTCTTCTAAAGAGTTCTCAAAAAATAGGAGTCTCTATGAAGTCAGAACAAGACTTAACACTCAGTGTTACTAAAGCCCAGTGAATTTAGCTTTCACCCACGGAAGGAATTAGGCTGAGGGTCCAACTGGCTGTTACCATCCTGTAAACACTCATTGTTATAACTTTGTATAACACAATTATTTGGTGTGCGTAAGCACTATATTAATATTAGTATACATAATCTGTGAAGTTTTTAAATTGAGATAAATACTAGAGAAAGCAGAAATTAGACTTGGTCATGATTTTGTTACTAAACCTTTAAAACACAGAAATGATTTAGCAGACACTCAGTAAACTGCATGTATTCATCTCCCATATGTTGACAGCTTAATAGTCAGGATAAACAAACACAATTTGAGAAATCTATCATCACAAAGTACTTAATACAGTCTTAAATAAGCATCAAATTTTGATGCTTAAGTCACAGCTCTCACACTTGCACTTTAACGAGGCTTCAGGCTATTCTAGCATCCACAGCAGCAGAATACCAACTCTTGACTAACAGAAAAATCTTTAAATAAATTATTTTTAAAAAAAATTCTTAAGTGCCATATTACCTACTTCAGCTTCTAAGCTACCTTAGAGGTCGTATATGAAATTGAATGCAAGAACTACACCCATTTCAGGCAAGTGTTATTTTGCCTTAAAAACAAAACCAAACAAAAACCCACCACCATTTTAACGTCATTAGTCCACACGTCAAGGCTGTACTTTATTAGATCTGAGCATAGATTCTTTTGAAGTGATGAAGTGAGCTTTTTTGATTAATTTTCCATCTAACTAGAAACATTACTTATGTCAGTTATTCGCTTGCACAGTTCAGTGTGCAATATCAAATGAAAACTGACTTCTAATTAAACCGGGAATCCATCCTAGCGCCCTGCAGTTTTTCTGCTGAAAATTAAACTTGAAGAACTCAAGTGCTTCATCTCAGCCCAGACACAGTGCTGATGCACTAAGTTTCTAAAAATACACAAAATACAGAAGACAAACACATACTTTAAGGGGCACTGTGGTTTTAATGGTTACCAAGCAACAAAGAGTGGGCACTGGACACAAATGCTTTGAGAGGCACAGAGTTAAAAAAATATTACCATGATGTTCCACTTACAAGCACAGATAAAGACAGATAGCTCCACATTGCCTAGACATTAGCCCTACCTAATTGCAGGTGGATATTTAGTGGAATGAACAGTAATTATAAAAGCTGCTATCTCACAATTTCTCTCCTCAGCTACAGGTTCAAACAGCTTTGACATCAATGTATAGAGTCAAAGGCTCTATGTAAATAACAAAATATCAGGGAGGAAGAGCAGTAAGACACAAGCTCAAAAACACCACAGAAAAATGCAGCAAACTGAGAAGAATCAGACATGGGAGACAAACATGCACAACATTGCATGATGTCTTTTTAAATAAAGTTTCCTCTGTTCTTCAGAAATGTATTTAAAAATGAAAATTCTTGATTCAATATCCAACTCATATGGCTATAACCCTCTCTTCCAATTACCAAATATGAGTGGAGCTGATTTTTTAAAATAATTTCAAACAGCATTGTGTCTTCATGTGAAAGCATAAGTTTATTTGTTACTAAAAATCCATGAACATTTAAAGGAGCTTTGACAAAGATGAGAGTCTTTCAAGTATTACACCATTTTAATCAAGCCGTTCTAAGGCACGAAATCCCTCTCCGCCTCCTCCTCCTCCCTTAACCCTGTTTTCTAACAATGACAATAGCTACGACTCTGAAATGTGCTTCACATGCCCGAAAGCCTACTTCAAGATATCTGCACTTTTAAACTGCAGATAACTGTGACGTGAAATATTTTCAAACACAGGTAAACTGCAAATACAACTAACAGAAATTCTACATGTTAAAATTAACTTTACTTGAAAAAACAACAAAACTATTTTTACTTCTGTTCTTTGGATAAAATTCCAACTACTGCTCACAGTGAGTGAACTGAATGGAAATCACCAGCAAAGACAGCAGGCACTGGAATGGTGGCAGAGCAGAATGCCATTGCCATCAAAATCAGTTACCCTCTTCACATTTTGATGTCAAAGTTGTTTTACTGGATATGCTCTGATGCTTTGGCCCAGCAGTTTCCTATTAACAAGCTGCTTACAGCAATCCTGCTTCCTCAAGCCTCCTCAGGCCAACAGCAGAACTGCTTCCAGAGCAAACCCAGTAACAGGGGTGCTATGGACTCTAGTGAAAGTACTATCTTTGTGAAAAAAGCAAGAGGGGGAGCTGGCCCAGTGATGAGAGAAGCACAGCACCCGTGCTGTAAATTATTCTGCCAGGAGAGGTGTACAATGTCTGATTCGCAAGCTGAAGACAGCTTGTTTAAATGAGATCTCCACAGCCTAAATACAAATGGGCAATACTAAGACACGTGACTTTGGTTTAAAAGCAAATAAAACTACTTCATATTAGAGGTGATTAATAAATGTCTGCGTTCTTAATCCACTTAAAAGCAGAACCCCCAAAATGAATGCTAAGTCTAGCTGTTAAATGAGCTGCACCTCAGCTGCTCTGTAAAAAAGTCAACTGATACTGAGTATGGCCATGAAATTGGGAATGCTTTCTATTACTTTTAAAGCAGTGCTAGCTGTGTATTTCTGCTCATGAATACAGCCCTTATGTAATATTCCAGAAATCTCACCAACAAGCTAGTGACTCAGATTACTGCTAAAAGAGGATGCCCTAGACCCAGGACACCTACCACGAATTTAGAGCAACTGTACTGGCTTATCACAGGCTAGATAGGTACAGAACTGTAGTGCAAAGCTAAGAATGAGCTGTTTGGTGTGGGTGGTGATCCACTGTCCCCAGTAATCATTCATAATCTGAAGGTTGCATTCAACCAATGTTTCTCCTACTGTAAGGAGAGAGCTGTAGAGATTAACAGTCACTAAATAAGCAATGAGTTAAAGCAAGCAAACGTACCTTCACCAGACAATTTTTGTGACCTGGAACAGACCCGTTTACATAAATAATGTCATGTTTTGTGTTGATTCTCCACACCTAGGAGACAGAAAAAAAATACTGGGACTATCTTTAGACAATATTCTCAGCTTTATATGAGCTGGGAATACAAGCTATAATACAAGCTATATACAAGCTACAGTGAAGCACAAACTGATTGATTAAGGGCAGGTAGAACTCTAGGGAAAAAGAATGTTCTGCGTAGACCTAAACTTGCCACAAAACTCAAGTCACTTGCCATGCTAAGTGGATAGTGGTCTAATGCAGGAAAGCTATTAGTTAGCTTAAATGACTTATGATCAGGCTACATATGATAGCTCTTCACCCAGTATAATACCAATTTAAGCTCCCAAGTCTCTCTCTCTCTAACAGCAAGAGCTGTTGTAAAAATCACATGTGACAAATTAAGACAAATATACTCAAGAAAATGCTACTGCAAACATTTTTTTAACTTCTTAATTCTATGAGGTGCTCAACTGAACATGCACATTTTCTAGTTACAAAACATTAGTTTTGATTAGCAGAGAGCAGCAGCACACACTCGCGGGGTGTAGGTTAATATGCTTTGTGTGCAAACAGCAGATTGTGCCTGCAAAGACAGAGAGTGGTAGCAGAAACAGCCCAGGCAGTGCTGCAGGTGTGCACACATCAGAATCGAGGCAGAAACCATAACCCCCTTTTTGCACAGGAACCTGCAAGGCCATTGTAAAGCAGCGACATCAAAGAACACAGAGTTTGGCTGGATTTGAACAGGCTGTTCAGAACAGGCACTAAGACCTAACTGAAGGGTCTCAATAAACCTGAGTACTTTCCTACTTCAAAGGCAGAGATCAAGGCACACAGTGACAAGCACATTATATGTGGCAGCGTCACCTGAAGTGCTACCCTGTGCCAAAGTACTGCACATATGCATAAGGCAGTTCAGGTGTCTTATTTTCCCCTTTGTAAGCCACAAAAAGGCAGGAGTGCATATTTGCCACTTAGGTCTTTTCAGCTTTCTTACTTAAAGATGCAGCTATGATCCCGAATTCTGAAGCTGACAGGGAATGGTGGATGGTACACCACCACCACCACCACCACCACCACATCCACTGCTTGTCTAGGCAGCCCCCTTTTATATTCTAGTAAACTCACCTTTAATCCAAAGGATGTTCTGTAAACGTTACCCATTTTACCAGGCATTTTCTTTCCACGGTAAACTTTGGAAGCTTTCTAGGTACAAAGAGAGCTCAAAGATTACAAAACTGCAAGACGCACATTTACAAAGCCAAGGGGAGAAGCAAAGAAAATATATTGGTATTTTCAACACTGAAAATATTTAATTAGCATTTTAAATACCTCCAAGTTAAGTATTAAACTATGCATTACCTGAAATAATGCTATAAAAATACTATATCAACAAATAGATATTAGCTTTGCTTGACTAAAATATTTGCAGATTCAGAGAAAAATTTTCACTCGTCATATTTTTACTTGGCAGAGGAATAAAGAGTATAGTTTTCTAAAATCCCTGTCAGCACAAGACTCGTGCCTTTAACATGGAAAGCAGTGACTTGCTAAAACTACATGTGGAGTCCATCACAGAGCTCCAGTGCAGCCCTGACTCAGAAGGCAGCCAAAATTAAGATAACTTGAGCTTCTCCTCTTCCTCCTCTTAAGTTTTATAACAACTTTGCTACAGATGCACACATTTTTGTTAAACATTTATTTTTCAGAATAGAATATAAAATGAAACTCTCTCCACTGCTCCAGTTTCTCTACCTCATTTTCATTTGGAAAACTTGGAGAACAAAGGTAGGGAAAAAAAGGCAGGAATAAGCGTAATAAAATTCACTTTGACAGCACTATCTAGTTACCTTGCCAAGCCAGTATCAGAATTGCCACAATTTAAAGCAGCTGGTAATCTTTTCCAATCCATAAATGCCATAATAAAGGAATTTTTAATTTGGTTTCAGATCACTATTTCACCTATACTGCCAAGTACCAAAATCTGCTCAGCTACATGTTTTACTTGCTACCAATACAGGATATTCATAAATTAAGATATAAGAGAGTAGCTGTCTGCACCATTTCTGCACTGTTCATTGATTTCTGAACTTCCTCTCAGGAAACTGGTATTCTCTGCTAGCACAGAGTGGACAACACACTGGAAAGCCTGCTTGTCTGTGCTAAAAGGGACAGCTATTTTGAAATAATTAGTTTCAGTGAACATATCGGGGCGAAGTTTATAAACCAGGTTTAAAAAAAAAAAAAGGCAAGGAAAAAAGAAAGAAGAGTCCTCACATTGGTAGATATTGCTCCAGGACGCCTGTGAGTTTTAGTTTGGCCATGAGTAGCAGGCTGGCCTTTAAATCCCCATCTTTTCATAACACCTTGAAATCCTTTACCAATTCTGAAAAGAAAATTAAAAAAAAAAACAAATGGGTTAATCATACTTGAATATCCTAGCAACGAACAGTAACTTCAGCCAGACTCCTGATTTCTTGATGTGTAGCAAAGCTCAGCAGTCAGAAGAAAATATTTTAAAATCTATATTTTATATCACAAACATATTCTAGGGCATTGGTTAATGTTTAGAGAGTAAAAAGCACTGGAAGACAGTAAAATAAGCAAAAAGGCTAACAAAGCTCCTTGCTGTGATGCTCCTCAATACCAGTTACTATATTGAAGCTCTCACCAATGTTAAGATGACATATAAGAAAAACAAAATAAATAAGGAAAAACTGAATAATAACCCATACCAAAACTTAATAAAAGATGAAAAGATCTGTTGAAGATCAAGAGATGAAAATCAAGACTGCAAAGAGAAGCATCCAAATAAGCAAACTAGCATTTGTTTACCAAACTACAACAGATTTATCTCATAACAGCCAACTCTAGAAAACAGCTTTATATGTAGTGAAAATACATAAATCTTCTGATCTGGACTCATCTGACACATAAGGTCTAAAACAAAATTACAAATAAATGCTTCTTCAACATCCACACCTTAATCTTTGAGGCAAATGATAATATTACTGCCTTTGGAGTTCTGTGTTTACCGCAGGGACAGACTCAACAAGAAAATTGCCTTACTGTTACACAAAGAAAAAGCAGATTAAAGTGTGTTTAAACCTGCAGCACTGTCAGTTTCCAAGAGAAAAAGTCTTTCCACAGGGATTATGGCTGCACCGATTATTTGATTAACTTAAACAAGATGATCCTTTTCCTTCAATTTACAGAAATCCTCTCATGGCTATGGCACAGTCCTGTTAGTTTAAACATTAGAACCTTCCAGCCAAGCCCAAGAAAACAGAACTGTGTGTGAGTATGCACTGCACAGGCTCTATAAATGGGCAACTTTCTGCTGACCCAACAACTTATTAAAGTAATACCATTAATAAGCGGAGAAAACT
>NW_010582384.1:0-21813 GCF_000705375.1 Tinamus guttatus | reverse complement strand
GGGCGCCATTTTGGCCCGGGTGGGTGTTGATGTGCGGGGTCTTCTGGCAGCTGCGGGATGTTTGGGGCCTTCCTCCGCGGAAGTGGGGCTGACTCGCGGGAGGTGGCGAGACCTGGGCGGCTTCCTCGGAGGCAGCAGGCGGGGCGTGGGGATCTGCCGAGGCCACCGGGGAAGGTCCTCGCTGCAGAATGTCCCCGAGGATGGTGTCTGACAGTGTGTTGTCCCGTGTGACAATGCAGGTCTTATTACTGCTTCCAGGATTTTAGGTGCTGCATCTCTCTCCCCTGTGGCCCTGCAAGGGCTGCTTGAGCCATCAGCCCATGTGCCTAACGGGCTAAGGGCCTTCCTTGGAAAGGCTGCAGAGGAGGTCTTTGGCAAGGACTAGAAGGTCTTGCCCTGTCTTGCTTGTGCGCTAATGTATCTATCTGGAGTGTTTTTGTATTATTCCAGGCTGGGTAGAAAAGGGAAAACTAGGTTAGGATGATTCAGCAACGGTCATGAACCGTTATGTTGTTGCTGTTAATCTCATCCTTAAAGTGGGACCTTAAAATATTCTTGAAGGCTGCAATGTAGAGATCCCCTTTTATGTTTCTGGTTTCATAAGCCAATATGGGCATACATTGAAGCACACAGAGGCCCAGGATCCTCATGAGTTAGTGTTAAGTTTCCCATTGACCTCTATTAAGACTCTTAAGAGAAAACTCACAAGTTAACATAAAAACTCCCAAACAAAGCTAGACATGGTGTATGTCAACCGCCCTCCCTGCTACGTCAGTGGTCCCAGCAGCTTTGCAAAAGCCTGGTGGGTGGTTTTGTTTCCTCTCCAGCCTCCCAGCTTAGCCTGGGGGCAGCCGCTCGCTCTGCCTTAAACCTCTGCCCAAACCGGAGTCCGGCAACATGAGACCAGGACAGAGCCCAGAGTCAGCAGATAGCACTGCGGGTTTGTGCTCATCCTATTGATTGCCCAGAGTGCAGCGGAGCCAGCTCCATTCAGCAGGTACCGCAGGGCTTGATCTGGCAAGCGCCCAGAGGGCATTAGAGGGCCTGTGCATGGCACTGAGCCGGCCTGGGTGCCATCTTGTCTGTCCTAGAGACCCACGTCCCTAGGAAGTAGCAAAATTCTATTTGTTCCCATTTTAACGATGGGGAAACAAGGCACGCAGCAGGACTAACTGACTTGCCAAGTCATGCTGAGTATCCCCAGCTAGAGAAGAGGGCTCTCCTGATGCTAACTAGTCTTTATGCCACAAAATGATGCTTTTCTCACTTAGGGTGCTGCAGTAACTTGTAAGTAATGAATGGAACTGCAGATATTTCTGGAGAGGAAAAGTTTAAAGGCCCTGCTATTTGATTTATTATTCTAAGTATTTCTTCATTTGGCCATGCTGATGCAAAATCAACATTTTTTTTTTCCAGTGCATGCAGCTTTTCATGATGCTGAAACGTAATCAGCGCTTGCTGATTTGTGTGTGGCTGTGGCTGGATGACTGCAGGTCTGAATGAAATCAGATTGCAAACTGTCTGCTCTGCAATCAGTAGGACAAGAATTCAAGAGGCTCCTGTATACTACAGTAAAAGGCTTCCTGCACTGCGGTAGAAATTTCCAACAACTTTTGAAAGAGAAGGAGAAGAAACAGAAAAGAAAGAAATCCCAGAATAACTTTCCCTGCCAGTACACTGCCATGAGTATTTTTCAGGAACTTCAGCACTGAGGAAATGAAAATGTCACTTTTGAACCTGCAGCTTTGACACGACAGAAGTTGCTTGCATTTCATCTAGTTTGGTGTGGGGATCTCCTAAAATATGCCATGAAATGGGGAGCAGAAAAGAGTGGCAGCAAGTGCCAACAGCTGACAGTTTGCAGTGAACGTGACAAGCAAATGCACAGCTGGCCTGACCACTATCGTTTAGATAACTCTGATGGCTCAGATACCCTGCGGTGAAATGCTGCCCCCACAGCCTTCTCAGCTCTCTGCTGCCTGTAAAAGTAAGACCTATGACAGAAGGAGAATATATCGTGCTGTGGAGTGTGTCTGCCCTATGGCAAGTGGCATTTCCTATAAATAGAAGGGGAAAAAAAAAAAAAAACTTTTATCCTAGACACCTTCCATCTTATCTTTCCCGTTCTGAAAGCGCCAGTGTGAATGTACTTGTATGTGCTATATGATTTGAATTGTCTATGCTACTTAGGAATAAAGGGATTTTCTCTAATACTTGTTTCACTCTGGAAAGGACGGAGATGTGTTTAGATGTATATAGCCAGTGTGACTGCAAGACCCGTAATCCCAGGTGATGAAGTTCAGTTTGCATCCTGAGTTGGGTTCTTTGTAGGAGGAATGTCTGTCCCGTGTGTGCAGCTGGAGTGCCAGGCTGAAGGAGGCAACGCTGTTTTGTTCATCAGCAGACATTCTGCTGCAGTACAAGGAGGCTCAACAACCGTGTGCCCTTCCTTACATCGCAATATTCAGCCTGTGAGTAAACCCTGTAGGGCTCCACCATGTACATCTGCTCAGAAACAGGCTCTTCCACTTGCACATTTGTTAGAATAGCACCTCCACAATTTGGAAAACACTGGCTCAGACTACTGTTCTCCATTGCACCCAAAAAATAAGAGTTCCTAACAGGTCAAGCTGTGGAAATTTCAACTGTCAGTCAGCTGTGTACCTTTGATATTGAGAGACTAAAATAGAAGGCATGTTTCAAAGGCATACCTATATTATAACTATTATTATTTCATTTCCATTTCATACCTGTAGACCCTTTCATTAAATGCTAGAGAACACTATATTGCTTTTTACATTAAGAACCATACAAGGATAGATTTTACCTTAAGGTCATATATAATTAGCAGTATATTAGACTTTTTTTTTTCTTTTCAATTGAAGGCTTATTTTTCCCTACTTAACTGAAAGTAGAACTTGACTCAATATTTGGCTCAAGAAGTTATATTAACATATCTCAGGCCAATAGGGATTATGAATTTCTTTGAATGTTCTGAGACTTCTGTGTATTGTATCAGATTTTTGAGAGGCAGTAAAAAAGGAAGGCAAGATTGCAGTAGGCAGAGAAGATATTTTTAGATGATCAATTACCTCAAAAGGACAAAATATAGTTTATTATAAAAGACTTTTCAGAACGTAAAGTGATCCATCAAAAGGCAATAGAAGTTTGGGTTTTCATTAAAAATCTGCAAGGGAATTTGACCATAGTTGCCTCAATGCAGAATGGCTTTAAGAAAACCCTAAATAGACAAAACAGGAGGGAAAAAACAATTTCAGAGTTGTATTTATAATTTAATGATATTACCCTGGACAAAGCCCATACTACTTTATTACACTGAGTAACCTGAAGCAATGAGAATAATATTTGAAGCCTAATTAAAATCCCTTTGCTATACAGCTAGTTTTGCTTTCTGTGCGTCCTATATCAGCCCTCATTCTATTATGTGTATTTTACATGCTGGCATTCTTACAGGTTGAAAGAGATTTCTAATTGATTTATTAATATCATGGAGGTATTCTTTCATATACCTCAAGGGCTCATACAGAGTTGCTGATCCACATCACCATTGATGCTGATTTGGTTTTAAGCAGATTGGGTTGATAAGTTGTATTGTGTGAAGTCAGCAGAAAGAACAGCAAGATCTGCAGTTCCCTTGCAGGCCATTTCCCCACACAAAAACGGTTGGTGCTTTATGTAGCTTGGCCTACGGCAACTGTTGAACACCCATCTGTTGATCTCTGCCTTTTACATGATGCTGCACTGCAGAAGCTCCATGTTAACACCTCTGACAAAGCATTTCTGTAGTTAATCAAAACCATGTAACCACAAACATTTCACAGATCAGTTTAGCCAAAGATGTATGTACCAGGAGAACTATTTCTCTCATCCCTCTCTCCTTCTTTCCCTCCTTCTTTCCTTCTCTCCCTCTCCTTCCTTCCCTCCTTCTTTCCTTCCCTTCCACCCTATATGTACAAGAGGAAAACCATAGCTAAATTCTGGGTCAAGATAAATAAATGCTTTTACTATGGCCTGAAAATGCTAGCATAGTGCAAAAGAGAACTAGCAGAGTGGAGATTCTCCAGCTGTTTCAAATGTTTATTGCTCTTAAAACTTTACAAATATGTTTCTTTTTTGAGGGAAAAAAAAAGAAAAAAAAGTGGTGTTCAAGACTTTGAAATTTGAACCTATGGAATTTATTCCAGATTGAAACATATTAGTATTTCCCTTCTCTCTCAAAGAAAAAAAGAAAATGTAAATTTAGGATAATGCAAATGTCTCAAGTTGATACCACCTCTTAAATTTTGATTTCAATAGCAGGTGTTAAAACAACATTTACAGAAAGTTACATGCATAAAAATAGATGATGCCCTATAATATAACCACTTGAATGTATTCACCTGCTACTAATAGAGAAAATGATTTGTTCCCCCATAATACTACAATTTCAGAAAAAAGGGATCTCTCTTAATCTAAACCTGAGAATTCTCACACAGAACCAGAAAATACATTAATCAGGGGATCCCATATGTAACTTTACTGTGACACTGAGGCCTCAAAGATTGCAGGATGGGACTCAAGCTAAAGAAGTATGTAGCAAAGGAAACAAATGGAAGAAAAGTGAAAATGAATCTTCTTCCTCCCTTATCTATGCCAAGGAATTACTAAACAAACTCCGACAATGGACTATTTGGTAAAACACAGAGAGCTGTGTTTGTTAATAATAATTGTAACTCAAGTGCTCAAAATGCTGCCTGGTGGCCTAAAACCTTTGAATGCAAATAATTTCTGATTTTTTTTTTTGCTGAGTAAAAAATACATGCAAGAAAAATGTCAAAGCATCAAGAGACAGCCAGACCATGGAACAATCCAACCCTTAGAAGTGAATTTATTACATGGTCTTCGTGAAGTGTCCTCTCACTCCCTGTGCCACCATTCCCGTACCCACTGGGCATGAGGCGTGTGCTTTGCACCTCACCGAGCAGCTCCACCTGGCCTCGGTGACGGTGCCTTCAAAGAAAGACTTCACTCGGGTTAATAATAATAAAGAAAGGCCCTAACCCACCCTCTGCTGCCATTCAGCTCTCTCAGTCCATGCTTGGGCTTCATCCTTCCAAGGATCTCAAATCCCTTTTTAAGTAAAGTACTACGGTTGCCCAGTACCATTGCAAGGTACTCAGGAACATATGGCAGTGACCATCATTTTACAGACAGGAAACCTGAGGTGCAGTGAGTTTAAACAGCTTGCTCAAGATTACAAAGTAAGATACTGGAGGGGCAAAGCATATGGAGTGCTTGACTTTTCTGTCACGTGCTGAGAGTAGGGAAGGAAAGAGAAAAGGGTTGGGAATGGGAATTTGAGAAGAGAGATATTCTGGATCAGAAACAAGATATATTGGCAGAACAGGGCTTGAGATACTAGGAAAAATCATGGTAGCTTCTAGCTGAAATACATCTGCAGAGGGACAGATGTACAGTGTCCCGGGACAAGGCCCTGAAAGAACAGTCACCCGTTAAATGAAAATGTGGTTTTGAGATCTATCAGCTGGGACAGCTCCAGACCACTTACACCTATGACCAAGTAATACTGGTGCCAGGAACCTCTGCTGTTCAGCACCCGAGCACCTGAAGGAATCTTTATGAACAAGCGTGGAAGGCTGCGCTGATGGACAGAGGCAAACAGAGCTGAATGTGCTTGGCTATACATTACCTTTGTTTTATGCTACCAAATCATCAGTCAAAGCCGAGCCTGTGGAAATTACTTTAAAATGAGAACAAGGAAGCTAAATTTCTATGTTACCTTCAAACTCATTTTGAGATATGTATATCTAAAAACAACAACAAAAAATCTGCTTCTGGCAGAAATTTTCCACAGTGCTCAACGTCAGCTTGACACAGATTCTTCAGGAACTAGCAATAAAAAATGTATTTACTTCAACAAGAGCACAACTCGTCCAAAGCTGTGGAAAACCCTTGCAAAATCCCACCCTAAATTTATTTTTGGTCAAATCTTATTTTATTTTCTACCAAGTTATATCTTTCACTCTTGTCTTTTAGCAATTTAATAAAGCAAATTCCAAACACTTAAGAATCACAACGATCTAGTTTCTTCATTTACATACATATTTCAATGAAGAAATCAATCTACGCTCAATCTATTTATTCTCGTTCCCTTTCCTTCAAACAGTGCCTTGAATATTCTTTTGGAACAAAACCAGACTTTCTGACACACACACGTGATGTGTGTGTGAATGAAGTTTCAAAATACTACTTGTCACAAAATCAGGCCATGCAAACTTTCTGTCAGAAATGTGTCACATAAAGTTGGATATTGAATGTGCGTTTAAAACAACATGAAAGAAACAAAATAAAAAATCTGGCTGCTCAAAACGCAACCTATTAGAAAGCCAGTCAGTTCATCTGGAGTAAGCAGACACATTTTAAGACATGCAGTCCTGAAGGATCATGCCCTCCAAGCTGGATCTGTTTGCAGCTGCAGCCTGAGCCCGTCATAGTAATTGGATGTGTCAGACTTTTGAGAAGCTGCTAGTCAGGCTACAGCCTAAACGGGCATGTTTAGATACCTACGTTATGTGCTGCTAACAGTAGAAATGTCCATGCTTTTCTCTTGGAACACTTTATTCCCCTTTTCTTGGAGTACAGAGGTTGACAGCAGGCAGTTTTGTGGCAGGGAGAGAAATAAAGACAACAACTGCAAAACTGTGTTGTTTTTATTTTAGACATGCAAAATACAGTTCATGCATCTGCCATTTGAAAAATCTCTCAGTTCATAGCAGATTAAACCAAAGACGTTTTGGCTATCGACTCTCAATAAATATTTCAAAATGCTTTACAGTGTAAAGATAAGAAATTTAGCAAAATTTCAACAAACCTGTATAAAAACAGATACAGATAACTTTTTATTTCAAGGCGACATGCTGTAATGTAAAGAGTTCACTTTTTTCCGGATATTTTTTCCTCATAAAAAGTTTTCAACAATACAACCGCTTAACAGATTTAAGCCTTTAGGCTACACATGCAAAAAAATGATTATTTTAGTTAAAAATCACCAAAACGTGCTATTCTTTCTTTTTCTTTTTTTCTTTTTTTAAGTACAGTAGCTGTAGATAGTAGCATTTTTTAAATTTTGTAAAAGAGTGCGGGCAGGTTCATGGAGCTAGTGTCCTGGAAGACTCGTACTCTGACACACATTTTGGTTTTATCCCTTTGCCATTGTAATAGTCCACGACTTGGTTGGGAACTTCAGCCAAAACACTTTTTGCTAGAGCAGCTGGGGATGCCTGCAGGAAATGGTAGAAAACACAAACATTAACCTGTCACTGTGCGAGAAGTGCCATCGGGTCTTATGAGCATCGCTGCCACAAGATCAAGGTAGGATGTATGATACGGGATGATTCAGGAACTCAAAGCGAGGGGCAGTATTGCTGGAACTGCATTTTGCAAGTCAAGTTTGGGCTCGTACCTGTCGCTGCTAACGCTAAAACTACCCCGCCTGACTTGCAGCTCCATCTGGACTGTTTTAAGTTCAGGGCTGGGGAGCTGTTTTCCCCCATACTGCATTAAGAAGGGCTGCACAAACTGCACCCATCGGCACGCGGAGAGGAAGCCTGTGGAGTTCAACTTGAACGTGAGTGCGCGGCTCAGTGAAAGGGAGGCTGTCGTCAGCGCTCTGATCTCCAGGCTCTGTCATGGGTTTCAATGACGGGGGAAGTTTTAATTCACATGAAAATATTTTGTTTTCATTGGAATGAAGCCATGTTCACCGGAAGAAATCATGAGGTTTTGGATTTGGCTGTTTCTAAGCATTTTCTGACCCTGTTTCTGTCTGAGCCCGCCACAGATATGCCATGAACAGGCAAATGCTTAATTATGAGTATTAGAGGTTTAGCTAACAGGCTTATCTGCAGTTAGAGCACACGTGTGCCAGAGGTACCGCTCGGCTGGCGCACGGTAACTCCTCAGCCTGTGGTTAGCCCGTGCTCCTGCACACCAAGTGATTTTTCCCATATTAATAAACACTTCCCTCCTCACTGACTCTTAATATTCTCACCCAGGGTTCAAGCCCATCATATCACAAAGTAGCTGGGGTGACTGATGTTTTGCACTATGGTGTGTCATAGGCCCTGATCCTTATACACAAGACTGTGCTGCGATTCCTAGCACACTAATCCAGGACTGCACAAAGGAGAAGGGAGGATTATAAATTCCAGCATTAAATATCACAGTACTATAAATGCAAAGACACTGCTAGCAAAATTAGAAACAAACTTACTCCACCAGTGGTACTGAGTTTTGTATATGATTAGTAAGCACTGAAAGGAGACAGTATTTCCTTACTGCGACATTTATACCAAAATGTTTGTGCAGGCAAAAGTCTGGAACATTTCTGCACAAACAAACTGACATGGCAGAACCCATACTTCGCATGACAGAACAGCAATTTTTCCCAGGTGTTACACAGTAACAGGACCCATTTATTTTAATCCTTCAAAATAAAATTTATGGGCTTTCCGCAGATACTTCGCTGTCACTTAGACGTGCTCTCACTGAAATCATCGGAAAGCCTCCATTTGGAGTCAGGCAGACAGCAACTGATATCTATGCCACTACGGAGAATTAGCCTTCCCGCAGTGTGACGAGGCCACATACACACCTAACCTGCCTGCCTGTCACCCTGCCGGCAATATAGCCCTATGGACAGCATAAAAACAAGGAGCAGGGGAAGAACCTCAGTCACCACCACACGCGTACAAGCCCTGGCAATTAGGAGGCTTCACACTGTCTTGTTTTAAAAAATGCTGCGTAGCAGCACTTGCCATCAGCCTCTCTGGATCGCTTGTGCAGTCCACATCTCTGCAAACCGGGCCGACATGCATCTCCCTGTCATCCTCCTGCCGCTGTTCGCTGTCTCTGCCAGTGTCACACGTGTCCAGCAAACGAAGGCCAGCCTTGCAAACCAGGCCCTGCCAAGGCTCAGACACACGGCTACATCACCGCCACCGACGGAGTCAGGTGAGCCACAGAAGTGCCCAGGTAAGCACTCAGAACTCAGCATGCGTGTGAAATAAAAACCCTTTCACTGAGGCTTCAGCTGGCACATTTACTTTGCCCAAGAGTGAAGTTGGCTACGAGTGGCCCCACGTGCAGTTGCTCCTGGCTATCTGGCTTGGCTCAGTGCTAACTCCGAATAGGGACGAGTGTTGCTGTACAGTTTCATCACGGCAGTGATGAGTGTTAGTCCAGGAGCTCTTTCTGGTGGGGCAAATCCCCAAATCCCGACAAGGGGTGATTTCTTGTCTGATAGCCCACTCTATCTGTAACCATATGCATCTTTGTGATGGCAAAGCACTCCCACTTGTAGGCCAGACAGTGCAAATTAGCTTTGCTGTAAATGAGACTCAGAACCAATAACTTTTGAGCTATAAGACGGTTGCAGGGCAATGATGCTGTGTAAAAATTACCTTTCATTGCTCTTTTAACCTAGATGACACATTAATGCTTTACTCTAACATTTTTCCAGCATTCAAATGCTATGCTTGAAGAGCATCCTAGCAATAAACACCTCAAGATTAATAGTTCTCAGCTGATGGCTAATACACAACAATAAGATTAGGTGGCAGCAGAAAAATAGTCCCCTTTGATGGTAATTGGTATATGTTACAAATGACTGTTGATTTAGTTCTATAGCCTCACAACACTTAATCTTTAATTACAATGCATGGTGCAAAACATTGCTCCTTGCAGTGGTAAGAGCCACGCTTTCCACACTCATTTGTGATATGTGTAATTAAGTCACAGTTGTTAGGCTTTTTAATTAAACACAATGCACAGAGAAATGCAATCTACTTGCGTCATCAGATTCGTGCACAGTAAATCTATCATGCATTCTAACAGCAGAAAACTTCAGCTCTTAGAATGTCACAATATTATATAAATGGATGGAGACAGGTGAGTTTCCACTTCTGCATTTCAATCACAGTGATTGTGAGCGCCACAGTTCTGGAGCCCCAGGTGAAGGACACTCGCATTGCTGGGACGGTGATGACTGCAGAGAGCAGGAATTCACTTGAGTTTGCAGAAAACGTTTTCCCTCTCTGTTTTGCCTTGTCCTGTAGTGACTTGCACACGTCACCCCATAGAGTATGGCACAATTTTTAAACATTTTAAACAGCATTTGCTACTAATCACTACAATTATTTTCATCAAAGATACTCCTTAAAGAGAGATAGTCAATAAGGCAAGTATTTGTGAAATATTTGTGGTGCGCTGTATCAGGCAGAAGACTCAGCCCCAAGAGCGAAACTTTCCTTTCTATCTTCAGTGTTAAGCCTGTTTAAGGGGGTACAAAAATTCAGGTATAGCTGTAACTCAGTAAAATGAGTTAAAAGTGCCTTGCTGGATCAGGACCTTTCCTACAGTTAAACTCATCAACTCACAGGGACAGCATTTGGAAATATTATTTTCCATCTCTTTAGACAGATATGAGATTTTGATTTGCAGACTGAGCTGAGAATTGAAGTAATAAAAAAATATTGTTTGGGTTGACTCCAAATTAATTTTGCTCTTTTGTTCCATCAAAATAAAAAATAAAAATAGACACATGCCCAAAGCATTTTCTTCCCTCTTTATGACAGCAGAAGAAGTAATACAGTTTTAGACCTAAATAAATATTTGATTTATCAAAAAAGACTACAAATCTTATATCACTTGATATTTAATCCCTCTATTGAAGTCGTTCAAAATTTTTTCTACTCAATACTTGAACATCCTAAGTAACAAAACCAAATACACTGTACAAGGACAAATGGGATATATCCTTTTAAATGAACATATTTAATTAATTAAAATTGTCAAATGCAATATATTGATTTGTGATAATTCTCCTGTATGACCAGAACAAACGTGACCAAAAAAAAAAAAAAAGGTTTAAGTCTGCATCTTTCTGTGGGAAAAGAAAATTTAGAATCAAAACTTTGCACTCATTTCTACCAAGAAAATATATTTCTTTACTTGACCCAAAAGGCATAACCTTTTGCTTGTGCTGAGGGTAAGTAAGCAAGACAGCTGTGAATGTCAGTTTGCTCAGAGAGATATTATGTGGGATACTTACACAATAAAAAATTCAACCAGAAGTAGCTGTTGTTCTGGGTGTTCATCCATTACGCTCAATAAACAGACTAAATATCAAGCAGTATAAGATATATAGGCTTTTGTGATGTAGCAAATACATTATTCATCCCTACAGTTATATTATCTCTGCTACTGAGAGAAAGAGGAAGAAAAATCTCTCTATTTAACACAAGCACTGACTTTATGAGATTGCTATCCTTTCCTAGTACCGGGGAAGTTAATCTACAGCAGCTAAAAATAATACCGACTTGTCATTTGACCAGGGCCAGCAATTAAAATCCCACTTAGAATCACTCACAAGTTAACACTTGAGGCACAATATACTCAGTGCCCAGACAGAACTGCCACCGTCAGCGTTAAGCTACTCAATCAAGGATGATTTCAACTTTGCTAAAAAGTCACAAAGTGAAACTAAAAATAACAAATGCAGCTGGCTTTGCCAGTTCCTTGCTGCAACATATTTTCAACTAACTGAAAGTAGGTCTAGCACCATCCCATAAATAACCTGCTTCTCCACACGTTTACAATAGGGTACAGCGCAGCACCGCACACTGATGATCTGTCGAAGGAGAACTGCAAGCCGGGAGCAGGTCATGTTCCTACTTTGTTACAGCAGATACTTAATAATTCACTGAGTGGCACCGTTGACATATACATGTAGGTATCTGCAGTCCAGGGGCAGACCTGCAGCCATTTGCCATGGTTCCAATGAGCCAATGGCACCAGGTGAGTTTTACATCATATGAGGACTCATCCTTCACATAAAGGTAGAAAGAGGAAAAGAGGAACAAGTCTGTTTCTCTTATTCCTCAGAAGAGTTTGCAAAAGGAAGGGGGGTGTCTAGCTCAAAGATACATATGGCAAAATTGTATTTTGGGGAGAGAAAAGAGCACAAATTTTGGAAGGAGCAAAAACAAACAAACCAAAACCTCCTGTGGTAACAAGAAAAGCTAGAAAAAATAATTAAATGCAAACTCATGGAAGCCCCAACTCAGAGTTGGAAACTTGTATTGGACAAATCGAGGTCTAAGCATCACTGAGGCATAAGTGCAGTTTGGAAAGGGTAAAATCAAGAAGAGAACAAAAGTCAGAAACACTGGGGGAAAGAACTTTTCGTTCAAATACCGAGAAAATCTTTTGCAGACACCATGATTCATTAAAAAAAAAAAAAAGGAGGTAAGCAGAACTATTTAAATATAACAGAAGGAATGAGGGCAAGGTGGGAAGAGAAAACGAGAAAAATGGAGGGAAAGGGAAGCCATCAGCACCAGAGAGGAACACAACAGTCATTCCATGTCTCCCTGTGCAGGAAAATGGCTCTGGAAAACAAGTCTGTGTGGGGAAAAGCTTCTTGAGTGAGATATTACTGTTTCCACCCAGCTGCTGAGAAAGTCCCTGGGGACAGATGCTGCACTAGAGAGGTGGTGACTGAGGAAGCCAGCGGACATGGCCCAGGGCTTATTTGAGCTTAAGTCATTCCGGCTCTGTCATTCCCCCTGTGCCAGGGCTCGTGCACCGTGCTGGGCTCAGGCAGAGGCGAGCTCTCACTCACACCACTTCCTTGGGTGTGTTCTTGGGTGCAAAGCCTGGGACAGGGTTTGGAGGCAAGCAGCGAGCTCTAGCTGGGTAGTTCTTTCTGGGAAGGCTCAGGAGGCTGAATTTCAATAAGGAAACAGTTTCTCGGGGTACACTGAGTGCAAATTCACATGAAGTTCAGCTGTCTCTGGAAATGGACAGTGTACATGTGTCAGAAGGCAGGGCAGGATGCAGTGACGCTAATGCAGGAGAGTTGCAAAAAGAATGGAAGAAAGACTAGGAAAGATATCCCAGGAAGGAAAATCAAAATAAGGGAGAAAGTAGCGCAATACAGTGTTCATATTATGAGGTAAAACACGTCAGCACAAGAAGCACCAGGATTATGGCCCACCTCTTCCTTTCCCACCCTTCTCAGTTCACTAATGGAGCACGTTTCAGTCTTTATTTGCTTTTCCCCCTTCCTGAGACCATAATGCCATAGGTTTATTCAGTATTTATTCCCACCCAAAGTTAAGCCCAACCCCAGGAACCCCCCTGCCCTACATGGGATGGGTGGCCAGGTCAGCTTACGTGCTTGAAGTTCCTAAATGGCACAAACTGGACGATGTCTCGAAGCACAGGCTCGCCCTTGGGAGACCTCAGGATCCCATCATCACCATCCAACATCTGCATGTCGCTAAAATCGGCGTTGCCCACCCCGACGATGATGACCGACATGGGCAGGTGCGAAGCGTGGACGATGGCCTCCCTGGTGTCAGCCATGTCCGTGATGACGCCGTCCGTCAGGATCAGCAGGATGAAATATTGCTGGAGTTGTTGGACAAGAAATGGAATAACATTAATGCATTTGTTCATCTTAGAAAGCTGCGTGCTCTTTTTTAGTATAGAAGTGTTTCTGGTGATTGCTGCCCGTGAGTTTTTTAAAATAGAAGACAGTGGTTGAAAAGTTAAGTTCATTTCACAGGCAAACATCCTCAGCTGCTAATTTATCCTCTGTTGGGTTTTAGCTCTAGCTCAGGTCATTTCCAGGAGCTGAGAGCGCCAAGGAATGCAGAGTGCAGAGGAGGTTCCTAGATGTCAGGAAACGGAGAGTCAGGACTTTGTCTGGGAAGTCTGGAACAGGTCTGAGCTCAATTTCAGTTCACTAGCTCAATTTCCCATCTGCTACACAATCACTTCTGCTGACAGTTTCTGATGACATTTTTTTCCTTGGGAATGAGTGGGAGGCAGAGAGGAATGGGGTATTGAAGCATTTCAAGCCTGTAGGAGACCTGTCAGGGAGGTTATGACAGCGCGTTGCAGAGGAGCCTTGCTAACAGGCAAGTGGAATTGGTGCAGCCCTCTGCAAACTCCAGGGTGACCCACGGGTGCCAGTGGGAGAAGCAAAACCCCGGGGCAGCTCTATCACACTCAGCACTGTAACGGGTTCTCTGAGGACACGAAGGGCATGTGTGCCTGTGCACAGGGCAGACTACATCCATTTTTGAGACACTTCACACTGAACCCTGAAGAGGGTTTTCCTCATTCTTGTTCAAAGGAGAGCAAGAAATTTTGTGTGCTTGTCATTGCATTCCTAAAACTCCTAGGTCCATTGCACTGGGATCAAATGGTCTGTATAAATTCTTCAATTGGTAATGAGAAGAGCATCTTACCTGGATTCTTTATGAATTTTAGGGCAGCTGGCAGTCATTTAACAAATGTGTGTTAATAAAAAATAAGTAAGTCTTAGAATTTGGTCACTGTGTCCAAGTAATAATACCAACATGCAAAACATCACTAAAGTCTGCATGTATTCAGCTATAACAACTCACACACGGTTGTATTCATTGCCTCCTGTCATAAGAAAAACAAACAAGCATAGAGGCAATTTTATCTTGAAGATTGGTGCCATAAATTAATTTATTTTTCAAAAAAACAAAGTGTAGGCAGAGGAGGATGAAGTAACTTACTCAATGTGACATTGTTCAGCGACACTACTGGGAACAGAGGCACCTTAAGATTAAGTGGGTATGGAGACTCAAGCAGAGTAATTCCCTATTCTGGAACCAGGACTCTACATACTAGTCAAGGTCATGGAAGTGACATCAAAATGATAATTACAACCCCAAAGTCATGAACAGAAAAGTTTGGGAACTACTGCCATAACATGACTTCAAATACAGCTCACCACATGAAGAAAGCTTCAGGAAAGCTCCAGGCCTGGTGATCTGTAGCATGTGACTGTACAGATCTATTCTATTTCTAGACACAGTCATTTTTCCTACTGAGGTACACAAGGATTTCTTACACCCTTGACTCCCACATCACTTCTATATTTATGGATGCTTCAAACCTGATGGCTCACATGCTTTCTCCTGTTCTCTCATCCTCCCTTTCATTCTGTCTGGAAGGCTGAAGGACAATAAGCTTAAGGTATTTCAATAACACATATTTAAAACATGACCTATGCTTAAGTTTTTCAGCCCAAATATGGAAGTAGCCCAAATATCAGATGGAGGCCTGCAGACTTGTTTCTTGACTTCTAAAATGCATGTAATACTGCTTGTCAGTAAGAGCAAATTGACAACATTATCACTAGTTTTTTAAAGGAAGGACTGGAGAAAAGCCCTAGGAAAACAAAAAGGATTTTAGCACAGCCTCTGCAAGATATTTGAAACTGGGTAGAATCACAGAATGTTAAGGTTGGAAGGGACCTCTAGAGATCATCTAGTCCAACCCCCCTGTACACGCAGGGACGCCTAGAGCACGTGGCACAGGGTGGCATCCAGGTGGGTTTGGAAGATCTCCACAGAAGGAGACTCCACAACCTCTCTGGGCAGCCTGTTCCAGGGCTCTGTCACCCTCACAGGAAAGAAGTTCTTCCTCACATGGAGATGGAACTTCTTGTGTTTCAACTTGTACCCTTCACCCCTTGTCCTATCACTGGCCACCACCAAGAAGAGTTTGGCCCCATGCTTCCTACATTCAGCCCTCAGGTACTTGAACATGTTGATCAGATCCCCTCTCAGCCTTCTCTTCTCCAGACTAAATAGGCCCAGCTCGCTTAGTCTTTCCTCACATGATAGATGTTCCAGTCCCTTAATCATCTTTGTCGCTCTACGCTGGACCCTCTCTAGAAGCTGTACGTCCCTCTTGTGCTGAGGAGCCCAAAGAAGCATTCCCCGGTATGATCAACACTTTTAGGGTTTAACCCCTACATTTTGTTACATTAGTGCTGCTATTTATGTTTTCTTAGTCAAGAATCAGGTGTTTTATAGTAAGAAAGCTCTAAAAGCACAAAACAGAATAGCAGGAGGTGAGTTTCAAACTGGTAACTATCGATGCCATTAAGGTAGGATACACTGCTCCGGCTGACAGAGACTCGAGTTGTCTTCTGTGAAGGCAGTTAATGAAAACTGTAAAGACATGTCTTGCACAGTTTAAAAAGTGCTGCTGTGGTTGTCTAGAAAAAATCCATCATCCGGTAAAAAGTAGCAAACACAGCATAGTGCTCATACCGAGGCTTCCTTGGTGTTGGTCTCCTCCGATGCTGATTTTGCCACCTTCTGGATGATGGGAGCAATGTTGGTTGGCCCATACAGCTGCAGCTTCGGAAGGCAGCTCTGATAAGCCTCCACAACTCCTTGGATTCCTGGTATGAAGAGCCACAAAAATAAGAGGCAAGTTAGTGTGGAGTACATCATCAATAACCAGCTTTTGTAAAGTGTAAATAAAAGTTAGGTGTTTAATGAATTAAAACACCACTTAATTAGCAAGAATTAACAATTTGAGATAGCAGAGAAGCTGTCTCTGGATGCCTTGAACCTAACTTGCAACATATAACTCAGCATAACATGCTTCTCCTTCCCAGCAACTTTTAATATGTATTTTCCAGGTATCAGCTTGCAATGTAATAGATTTCATCCTTCTCAGTTCAAGGTGTAAGTGATCCCATGGCTGATCATTATTCATGCTAAAAGAGCAGCCACACATCAGAAATGCTGGCATGTGTCCGTGCTTCTCTTCAGACAAATATTTAGTTTTGTTTATCGTGATAGTTAGAAACAAATTCGTCTTTTGCATATACAACCTAGAGCTGTTAAGAAATTCAATTATCTTGTCAAATACCTTATTCTCCAGTGCGCTAAAAATAATTTTTCATGTTGATTTTGCATAATTGATTAATGGTTGAATTTGACCGTGACCAAAAACTGTGAAATCTAGGAGTAAACAGAAGGATACTTTGCAGTCTACAAAAAAAAAAAATCAGTAAAGAACTTTTGGTGAAGAAGTAGCTATTTTTTGCTTTTTCATTTCAGGATATATAGCCAGACCAGGGAGAACAGAATTCTGTTGACATACTTGACAGATCACAGACTGGGAATTGGTGTTTTCAATCTTTGAGAAGAAGGATTTCTTGAAGTGATGCACATTAACTTCCACATGCAGAACTCCCAACTTACCAAAAGGATTAGAGGTCTAGAGTTGGAAAAAATGCGACAAACTGAAGAGCTTTGTAAGGGATGCTGAAGAATTAAATGATTTCAGTAAGATCTTAAGCTAGTCTCATTTTCACTGAGTTTTCTCAGTCTTCAGTGAGACTTGCTTACTCATAAGCTTTTACTCAATTATGTTTACAGGATATATGGATGCAGATCCACTACTAATAAATTAGAGAGCTGTAATTACTTTACAAACACACACCTGAACCTCCTAGGTTGAGATGCTGGAGAACAGAGTCTTCCCTCTCTGTAGGTAGTTATAAACACATTTTGCATTGAAGCACAGACAAAAGAGCACTCTCCAATTATATCTATGATTGACTAAAATGTAATGTTACAAAATTTCCCTTGGTAATTCCAGTGACTAAATTACATATTGGAAAACTGGCCCTTTGTTAGCTCTCCATTTTAAATCTGCTAAGGACCTCATTATATGTACTTACTGATCTTGCATAAAGGCCTCACAAATCTTCACTAAGATGATGCCAAGATGCACTGTTTTTTGTCCTGTCCATTAAAATAATACCCAGACTTATCTCCATAAGGCTTATTCCCCTCATTCTGCACAGATTTAGCATGGTTTGTGTCAGAGAGTGGTTTTCAACTTGGTGAAGAGTATGTTCTAGAAACATACATTTCTGTATGCAAAATTAGGTTAATAACTTTTAGAAATATTGACTCTCCTTATGTAGCCTAATCGATTAAGATATGTGAGCTACTTGCTTGGCGACTTTCTTTTCTTGTCTCCTTTTGTTTTACATAAGCTAATACGGACCTTTCTTCACAATTCAACTACAGTATTTTTTATTGCAAACCATTTTAATAGCTGTGTGCATGTGTATATTTGTATGCGTAAGGATGCATGTGTAAAAGGCTTCGTTCAGATTAGAGGTTTTCACTTACTTTCTTTCTCAGACCTTAATTTCACTTACTTTCTTCCATAAAAAGTCTGGCTTAAGGTTAGACCTGGCTTAAGTTTAGGCCTAACTTTAGGCCTCAGGTCCAGTTCACTACTTCTACAAAGACAGGGATTTCATTCCTCAAAAGCAAATCAGGCATACAGTTTCTGTATTGGGCCCAAACTCTGTTTCTCAGATCAGACCAGGATGCTCCTCAGCAATTTACCCATGTTATGTGGCAAGTATGAAAAATATTCCTGGGAAAAATAGCATTGAAAAATAATGCACTTTCTCACTCCTCCTTTCTTGCCCGCAAAAGCAACCTCTCTTCACAGCGTGTGTTGGTGTTACTGCACTCTGTGCTGTCCAATTTAGTCAGAGACAGATTGCAGAACAATTGGCTACAGGAACTAATCAAGCACCCACGACGGACAAGTGACGAGCAAGCTGCAACAGATGATTAAACTACATGTTTTCTGGTCTGTCTCCTTTTATTGCCTTCATCCAACTGGATATTATTTTAAAAGGTATCACTTAGGAAGCTAGGACAAAGGGTTTTCATTACCTTTTAGATGTGCATAAGGATGCTGTAAAATGTCTTCCCTGGCTTTCCATCATGTTGCCACCATCTTTCTGTCACTTCTTAACCCTAAAACTCCTCACAGGTGGTGGTTTAACATATCAGATAACTGAGTCTTATGGAAAGAATGAATCAAGCTTAAGTGTGTAGCAATTACTAACATTGATATAAGCTAAGACAAAGTTCATGAAAAAGCTCCTTCATTTTTTATTCCTTTCATTTCCACAGTTGCACTTATTTTTGCACACACAGCATAGAAGGTAAATTCTCTACTTACAGAGTGCTTTACTGTCCAACTTCTGGCCTGCTGTTGGTACTATATAGATGTGACAGCCTTTTCACATACCACTCAATCAATACAGATCATTATAGATCAATTCCAGGGTGATAAAAGAATTAACCTTGAACTTGAAAGAGTGAGGAAAAAGGGGGACTAAACTGTTTTCTTCATATGGACTGATAAGGTTTCTTTCCCGACTTATGCAAAATAATACAATCTAGATTTCCTAGAGCATCAAGATGTCCCATCAAATTCCAGGAGTTTGTTAAAACTGGGAAACAAAGCTATATTCGAACACTATATCATATATCTATATCATAAATATATTATCATCTGACTTCTGATGATCTCTGTTAACTGAGATGTTTTAAACAGATCATGCCCTGTGAGAAGGCCACTTCTCTATGTTCAGAATCAGGGAAGCCAACACATTTCAAAACATGATCAGTTTTCCTGGTCGAGACAAAATGCAGAGGTCTGTTCTGCTTGCCCACCTCAACCCTGCCCTGTCAGTTTAACTAAAGCCACAACTCCAAGCTGGTTCACAGGTTACAAGACATCTAGATGAAAATATCTAACCCGAACATTTTTAATTCACTGAAAGCAATATTTAAACTGCATAAACACACTAAAAAGTGTAGGTCTTACACCCAATTACAGTTCAAGTATCTGATGGACGTCCAGAGGATGTGGCAGAATGACAATCCCTATACATCAACAAAGCAGGAATACCCGCAGTACCAAAAACAGAAGTCTTGCATTTAGGATGAATGAAATCTGAATTGTATTAATGACACTTTTTCTTGAATTACTTGTCCTTTCTTCTTTATTCACTTAATTTCCCAGCATCTTAGCTCACATCCTGAGCATATTCTGCTGACCATGTCTGAATTAAGGGCACTGATCAATCTGAAAAGGTCTGAGAGGAGCAACTAGGAAGTCTGAATGAGAAGAGCATTTTGAGTCATTTGTTTCAATGTATAGATGGCAGCAGAAGGGTAAAAAGGAATAACAGCAACCTGTGGATTTTAGACAGCAACGATCATCTGACCAGCACTCTCATATGTATTCATTGGGGATTACTTGGCAAACTACTCGGAGATTATTGTCCTGTTCTCACCTTTTACAACACGTTGCAAATTTTGGCAGGAGATTCTAGAAAGTAAGCACCAGTCACTGGAGGACCTCACTTAAACATAGAAGACCTAAGGCAAATCTGCTAAACAAATCTCTCCTCTGACTACCAAGAATTAGTGACCAGAACACATCACTAGAACACATCAATACATCATGCAGTGTTAAGACAAGCTCCCACTGGCATCGTGGCATTTGCTGCAATGACAGTGTGTTCCCTCCTGCCACAACTGTCCTCAGCTGCTGCCCTGACTCTCTGTTTCTGGCCACTGCTGGGCAGCCTTGCAGCAGGCTACTGGGCTACTGTTGATGTAGGTCTTGCTGAAGAACTGGCTCTGAAAAGAGCACACAGTGTCTTTCATAGTGTTTGCACGTCCTACCTTCCTTAGCTATAAACCTAAGATGTTGCTGTAGCTGAACCACTATTAAAACCTGAAACAAATCTGAAAGAAGATGGCTTAATTTTCGGAAGTGTCTAGTAATTTGAGGAAGTGCAAGTATTAAATGGCCAACATAACGTACTTTTAAAGGGATCTGTTTTTCAGAAAATAAATGTGTGGCACTTCCTAGGGTTTCTAAAGCTGAGTATGACAGCTTGGCATCTGTCAGGTTTTGAAACTCTTGTCTGTTTTCTTAGGAAAAAAAAATAACAGCAATCAGGAGATACTGTAAGAAATACAACAGCAATTTGCATACAGAGAAACTACAGTAATCAGTCTGTCCTAAAGTTGGTATTACCTGCACATTCAGGGTTGTCTTCATTGAAATTGATGGCAAAATCATGAGACACCTGCAGATAAATGGAAAGAAGATAATCTTAGTCCAAAAAATTATTCCAAGTGGGCTTGCACTTAAATACCCTCTATCTTCTTTCTGTGATAAGAAAGGGGTAATTCACATTTTAAGCACTAAACATGGAATAGAGTGTAAGTTGGATACCCTGCAGAAGTGAAGTAACAAGACTTGGAGCGAAGTTGTTAACAACAACAAGAAAAACAAGAAAAAATCATGTAAAGAAACACTGAAGTATATGAGAATCCCCATAAATACAATGTCAGACCGAGTTACTAATGTCAGCCACAGAATAATATATAGAAGAATATATCTGAGGAGAGATTTAACTACAGGCTCTCCTCAGCTCAAAACTCTGTCTGCAGGGAGTGCTAAAGGACATTGAGCTGCAGTATTACGGAACTGTAATAGCACAGGCCCAGTCCCATTCCAAATCCTTAATTCACATGTGTGAAAAGTCATGAGACTACTGGGGAAATAATTTGTTCCCCAGAGAGATCAAGAAAATCTCATGAACCCATTATGAAATAATGCTGAAGAAATGCAGAAAGTTTAAAGTCTAACGAAATTAGAGTAGGTTGGGAGAAAACTAACATGAAACCTAAGACGCAACATTTTTCTCAAATTTAGTAAATATCCTATTCTCTCTCTCTCCAAATCTGTAATAAAATGGCACAGAGCTGTTTCTAACAGAAATTACTGTGAACGCAAAAAAGTCACTGATCTTCTAACAAAACAGATGTTATTTCTTTAGCGGCTGTGAAAAGAGGACACTTCTATGTGCCTAAATAATGTAAGACAATGTACCCCCTCGTTCCTGTGCTTCCTTTGCCTGTCTGTCACTTAGAAGTCTGCAGCCACAGCACAGATCTCTCAGAACTGGAAATTTCTTCAGGAATTCTTGTCTTGTTTTCAGGTTTGTTCTTGCCTACATTTCTTTATAACCTCCTTTTTTTTTTT
>NW_010582381.1:290294-302071 GCF_000705375.1 Tinamus guttatus | reverse complement strand
TTTCCCTTTTGACAAAAGCAAACTTTCCCATGCCACGGATCATTCCCGTCTATCACTTTGATACAATTTGAAGGCAGGCCATCCTACCATCATAACATGCTCCATTTTTTCAGACTAGATAAGGACATATTTGAATATTTGGCAGGTAGGACTTACTGAACTTGATAGCATTAATTACGATCCTGTTGGCTGCTTTCTTATATGTTAGACCAGTGACTTCATTTTTTGCAGTTAGGTCCTTGCTCAGTTTTCTTCTCAAGCTTAATCCATTTATGCCAGTGTCTTCATTCCAGCTTTGCCAGTTATTGTTGGGCTGCCACGCTTACATGACGTCATTCATATTGTAGAAGGGAGATGTCAGTCTTTGCAAAAAGGAAGCGAAAAAAGGTTCCATGGATCTGTGTTTTAGTCCTGTTTCTTCAGGAGTTGCCGAGTTGTTTCCTGTTTACTTGCTTGAATGGCTTTTCCTTCAATCGTGCAAAGGAGCCTGTCTCAGTCTCTTCTGGAAGCTGGTTTTAACTAAGGCTGAGTGTGAAGAGAGCTATTTCCTCTGTGCTTCAACAGCCTTTCTTTCTGTATCATACCTATCATTAAGGTCATGGAACAAAGGCAGTTCCAGGTCCGTCATTAACAGCTCCCAGCTTTGCTACTCAGTTGCTTGTTCTATTGCTGCGGTTGCAACAATAGGAAAATGTTTGACTTGAAAGGAGCACTCGCTATTAATGCACATCGAACCCGTTTTGATCATAACTTAGGAAGAGCAAATGGCTTCTCAGCAGTAGGAAATAACTACATTCGCCATTGTTTTCATGTTACGTACAATGCAAAGAAAATAACTAGCTAATGGCAGGTTTTTAGGTGCTTTTTTCACTCTGGAGTACCCTGTGGGTGAATGTATTGTTAGCAAAGCCAGGGTATTAGTAAGCCTGGTTTGAGTTACTGACTGTGTGGGCTTGCGCGGCACATGGAATTCCAGTAATAAAGCTCATTCCTAGCCCGTGTTATTGATCGCCCATCCTGGGCAGATGCTAAAAGGCATGAAGTGATGTTGGTGCTGGGAGGTGATATTCATTGCCTTGGAGAGCCGGAGTGGTAAACTGAATGCACTTAGATGAAGGAGGAACCAGAGCAGTGGGGAAGGATCCAAACTGGCGAGCCTGTGTGTGAGGGGGTGATCGGGAGGTTTGTGCTGTGCCTCGATGACGAGCCGGGGAGGCAGCGTTGAGCCCGTGGCATCGTGTGGCCGTGAGGCTGAACGGTGAAACCTCCGCACGCCCCAGGCTGCTGCTCCTGCCCCTTCCTACAAAGGCCCCGCTCTGGGTTCTGCAGCACAGAGGGCTGGCGCATGCAGCACTGCAAAATAACCACTAACATTCCCCGCTTTCCGTTGTCGTATAAGGGGGGCAAAGGGTTACGCCAGTTCAGGGCAAAAGGAAATGAGGATTTGATCTGTAATCTGCTTCTTATAACACCAGAGGGCTATTGCAGATCTCACCAGCACTCCTACTAGGTATTTTTATTAAATTCAAGAAACAAATGTTACAAATTTGACTTGGCTCTTACTGTTTTTAGCATTCCATTCAATATAGGGTGAATTTGAACTGTGGTGTATTTTTGCTGGATGTTTTTGTTGGGTTATTGCACATTGCAAGGTAGAAGTGGCTAAAAATAAAACAGGATTCTCTTTGAGCTAGCGTGAAAGAAACTCCGTGGACTCTTTTTCTCAATGCTCTCATAGAAATTACCCTGACGGATGATTCTCATTGTAGTTACAAACTGTATAATTCTATTAACTAGCAAAGAATGGCTTTTTATAATGGATTCCCACCAAATGGAGAAATGAAGACAGTTGCCTAAGTTATGTAAAACTTATTATACTAATAGGCTGTCACAAAATTCTAATGAAAATTTGAATGGCTGCACTTGGCAACAGCTGGTGCAATATTTCTTCCTTTGTCAATAAAGGAAAGCAATTTTACAGCAGCATTTTTGATACATAATTTATTAAGCTACTTAAGCTTGGTCGAACGAATCCTGAAAACTGTTTTTTTTTTCAGTTGCTTCAGTCAAAAGGGAAGTGTAAATAAGAACTTAGAGATTTTATCCAACATAGAGGGTTAAGAAAGAAGGACATTTGCTTCATTTTTACTTTTGAGAAAAAGATCTTTGAATCTTTTTAAAATTTAAATTTCAATCTAAATTTATAAGTTACCTTGAGGGCCCAGTCAGATGGCTATTGAAGTTAATAAAAGGTTTTATAGATTTTAGTGGCTGCTGAATAAAGCTTGTGCTTACCACTAACATGTAGTTTATCACCATGCTGTGAAATACACTTTTATAAAAAGAAGAGTATGATTGGGTTCATTTTTCCAGTCTTGTCCGGGCTCAGTGAATAGTTATCTCAATCTTCTCAGTTCCTGAGCAGCATCTCTATTTGGAGAAATAGTAATGAGTTTTAAGTGAGAGAGCTTCAGAAAAGACCTTTCAGGTGAGTTTTCTTCTCAGAGACATTAACTGTGCATGGTTTGTGTTAGTCAGAAGCCTGCCCTGAAATTCTCTTTCCATGTTTTGAAGCACTGGCCTGTAATTCAAATCGAGAGCTTCATGGACTGTGATAAGTTTGGGATCCATTTTTTAACGATTTCCACACTATTTTTTTTCTTTCAGTTTTCCTGCCACTGCACCAGCAGCAATTACAATTGTTGCTAAGTACAACGTGGTCAGTGCTGACAGCAGAAGTTATTTTAGTCACGCACCACCTACCAGTGGTCACGGTCCCCACAGTTAAAATATGTTTTTCTTTTGGCAGCCTTTTCTTGTGGTTCAGCATCATTTCCTCTTAAGTGTCCTATTAGCATCCAGAAGTTGGGCTCATAAAGCAAACAACAAAACTTTATTTTTGTGTTTTTCATTATGAGTCAAAGATCTAAATTTTGACCAAGAAATTGCCATAGTCGCAAATGTTGATGATTTTTTATCCTATGGTCTTAGGAAAACTGTGATGGGAAATTGTCTGTAGGCTACCTGGGAGTTCTGGGGGGATTTATTTAATAGTGTGAAAGTCAGCCCCATCTCTCTGAGCCTCTTCACTCCCCTTACACTGCATGGGAAGCTAAGCATGGTTACCTGGACTTTCCAGGGTGTTTCCTACCACGTCTCTTGTCTGATTTTGGAGCCTTGCCATCATTACAACCTTATATTAGTCCGTATAAAAAGAGGACAGTCAACAGGGCTAGACCAAAAGTCACCATGTCACTCAACTGTATCCTAAGTTTATAGATCCACTGATAGGAAATACAGTCATTTTGTCTAGTGCTCCCAGGTGCCATATTAAAATACTGTATTTCAGTTGTATGACAAAGGTTGAGTCTGCTTCATAGCACTAGGTGGCAGTAACATATTACATTTTCCAGGGAAATCATTAAATCCTTGTATCATTAGTCATCTGTTTTGGGAAATGTAAATTAAGTGCAAAATAGAACCAGATTTTTCTCTGAATTTGTTTTGGTCTGCAGTCTGAAGTTGATCTAGGCTGACCACAAAAACCATTTCTCATGCTGCTCACAGCATACTTCCCATCAAAAAGCTAATTAAGCTTTTTATGCTTTGGCCAAGATAACTGTAGATATTGTTAGTTCAGATACCAGCAAAATCAAGCACCTTTATGCATATCACATTTAGCTAAATCTTCCATCATGCAAATATAATTTCATTAAATTGGATAAGTGTGATTAATGGCAATGGCATAGTATGCAAAACTATATAGTTTCAGTTGGTCTTATACGTAGATTTTCATCAGATGTAAATTGACATAACTCTAAATGAGCCACTGTTCTTATTGTCCTAAAAGGATGCCAAGCAGTCTGTGAACTCTTAAACACTCCTGTGTTTTCACTTCAAAGGTTTCTGTTAATAATGTGTTGGTACTGAGATGATAGGTGTGTTCACATGAAATACATAGAAACTATGCGCTTTTTTGACTTTAGAATGCAAATAATGACATTTACCTGCTTAAGAAAGCACTTTCAGATAAACTAATGAAAGTAGGCTTTAGTTATAATGACTACTGATTGCTAAGTCATCTTCTGTCATTCCAGCCAGAATGAGAATTTCATCCTGTTCTTTGTGCTTCTGCTTGACTCAGTAACCAGTCCTTGAGGAACACGGCCAGTCGCTTTGGGGTTATGGTACTTCCTTTTCTCCTCCCAGCTTTCACAAACAGAATTCTTACAGTGTAAATCTCCTTAGGACCTGACTCTCATACATTTTTAGCATGAACTCTGCTGACATGTAACGTTATTCCTGTATGCATTTGGCAAAAAATGCGGAACTAAGAATTTCTACATATTGTTAAATTGTTTTAGAATGGACCTCTTATTTGCAGGAAGCATGAGAAAATGCTTTTACTTCTAGGTGCCAATATGATTTGAAAGTGCTTTGTGATCTGATGTATAACACAGCATGAGATTACAAAGTAGAGTGCTCAACAGAGAGAAAAAATATTTTAGGCTATTGCCTTTTGTGCAGTAAAAAAGAAAAGTACTGTCTAATAGCTTATTTGTCATCCAGAGTAGTTTTATAGAGAGAGGACAAGATATCTGTCAAACTTTCAAGGAAGGTTTCCTGTCATTGTGCACAACTGTGTGAGAGGTTTCACAGACATATTTTTACAGAGCAAGATGTTAACGCTTCTGTTAAATTCAGAGAAAAATTATTCCACTCTGCCTCCTTTCTTCTCAGTGATACCTCGGTCTATTTTTTTCTATTTTCTAAGAATTCTCTTTTATATTATAACCGCTAGATGTCACTAGAAAAAACAACAACTTCTCACATGTTCTTTTTCAAAGTCAAAAGAGTTCAAGTCAAAGTCAAAAAAAAAAAAAACCCAATTTGCTCAGTCTGAGAGAATAATTATCTTTATAATCAAGAGGGCATGATTGGGAGCATATCTCTGGAGGGAGATTTATGCGAAGGATCTTCCCCTTTCTTCCATCGTCGGGGATCTGCTTCAGCAGGGAAGGATGCCATCTTTTTTAATCTTTGCTGTGCGTGTTGAGAAACGATTTGGAAAATGTGACAAGTTTCTGAGCACTGTTCACTCCTTTGCCTTGTGGGACTGGCTTAGAATTAACCCTGATGGCTGGTCTTAGGAAACAGCTAGTGAAAAAAAAAGAAATAGCCCAAAGTCGGCAGGCAGTTGCAGACTAGAATTAATACATCTAAGAACAAGAGCTTAGCATTTTGGTGAGTTTCATGATTTTGGGGAGATTTAGAACTTGCAGTTGCTGAATCATAGTGCTGAGTTGTTTGTCCAGCATATTTCCAATCTTCCAACCATATCTAAGTAAGGTAAGTATTTTAAAATGTCACATACTGGATGATAAAAATACTTGCTCTGTGTGTGTATATGTGTCTGTGTATGTAAGGAGAGTGTCAAAATGATTTTGAAGGAAATTTATTGAGGTTTCTGATTCACTGAGATCAGTGAAGCTTCAGGGTCTAGTTTCTGTGTAATATCTACACTAGAAATTACCCGTGTATCTGAGTGTTTGGATTCACACGCAGACCCGAGTCAGGGCCACTGCTGGGAAATGATACTCCCAGCGCGCACCAGGCACATCCAGAGCAATGCTTTCTTTAATGACTTCCTCAGTTTTTATTTCACAGACAAAAGCGTTTTTGCTTCAAGAGTATTAATTAGTGAAGTCCTTTTTTTTTAACCAAATCATTTTTTAATTTTTTTTCTGGTCTTTTTCCAATCCCAAATGAAACATCAGGAAAATATCAGGAAAAAGGAAACCAAATGCTGAGGTGACTTCAGATAAAAGAAAAAAATAACCTTATACTGTGTCCACATTGCTTCTATTTCCCCAAGTCCCTGATGTTGTAGTCTGCAGAGCCGAGTAAGCAGCGTGTGCCCAGCAGTGCCCTTGTTTGTTATCCCGGACCTGTGACCCTTTCCCAGCGCTTTGATAGCCCTTCCTGGTTCTACTGTGTTCAGGTACCCAGTTTCCTGTAGTCTTTCCTCCCTGCTAGGCTCTATTTACTGCCCTTTTCCAGGTGCTGGTTTGCCCTCGTTCCCTTCACATGCATGCCTTTCTGTGTGTGCCTATTTCTGTTTTCCTTCCCTTCTGCCCCATTTCAGAGCCATTAATCCTGGAGTCGCAGCCTCTGCCAGTTGAATCAGCAGCCGGAGTCTGCAGGATCGTTCTGTGAGGGAAGGGGCTGCCAGTCAGAAACGCCATCCACTGCAGCAGACCACACTGGCTTTCATTCCCAGCTTCCTCAAGTCATCAGTATTTGCTGGCTTAAGCCCATTAATTAAAGAGATATTTCTTGTTCAGATATGGTTAGCTCTCTTGGCACTCTACTGCAGCTAAAGTTAAGATAATCATTAATATATTGATTTCCATGCTGTAAGGCCCCTTGGGTTTCCCCAGCTGGAACCTTCCAGTATAAAGGACAAACCAGAACTGGAAGTACAGGGTGGCTTGGCTTGCCCTGCCTGAGATGGGAGCTTGCCTTCACAACAGATTAAGAGATTCGTATTTTGTTGCCATTCTGCAACACCCTATAGGACAAATCTGTGCAGCACGGGCAGAGCTGATGCAGGTCACAGAGGTAGGGAGGTGGGATTCTTCTGATTCCTGTGTTTAGAGAGAAGCAATGCTGCTGAAGCTAAGCCAACATAAAATTCTCAGCGTGGGAGTGGTTTTCCACTGCTATTCGTGCCATGCAGACGTGAGGAAGGGAGAGAGGTTTGCTTCCAAAGATTTAAGACCTTTTCTCTTTTTCGCCCTGAGCAGGTGCCTTTCAGTAGTGGAAAAGGCTGTTAGCCGTTGGAAGATGTTTCACCAAAAAGAAGTAAAACCACTGTTTTCCACATTTTCCATGACTGTATGAGCTTGTCCCAGTTCTCCCCCAAAGTCAGAAGATGAATTTTCTGCTTGGCTATTGCTGTCTATGAATCTTTCTCTAACTTGTTCCAAATGTTTTTAAAGTCATTTTTCTAAACTGTATGATATCTGTGCTTATCTGGGTAGGGAATTCATCAGGCCAATTAATCAGTGATAATGCTCCCTACTTCATGGCTCCTGGTACCATCCTTTTAATGTTATCAAGGGTCAGCTTATCCCCACATGACAAGAAAAAAATCAGTGGAAGGAAATACACTCTCACACTCGGAGGCAATAGACCCTTTTAGTTTCAAAGTGATTTCTTGCTGAATTATTCTAATTGTTTATTTTTCTTAGTGTAGGTGAACAGCGTCATATGAGCCTTTTCACGGGATAAATGGGTTGGCCGGGCAGTTTCATCTTTTTGGGATCATGCTTTTCAACCTCAATTACATGAATTCCATGCTGAGAAAATGCATCAAGTTTTAAAATGCACAGCAACACACTGAAACCCACTTGTAAACTGTAACTCCAATATGCAGCCAAATATGAAACATTAATTTAGTGCCAGTTACTCGCAGTTCTTCTTATGCTTAGGAAGATACATATGTTCTAGATGTATTAAAAGCCCTAACCCCCACAACTCTACAGAAAATAGGCAATACTTTGGCAACAACCAAACCCGAAAAGGGAGTAAAAAGGACATTTCCTCATGTCTCTTACTTTGTGCCTGCCTGATAGGCTGCACTAGCATCAGAGGTCTATCCCCCTGTCTTCCCACACTTTTCTGTTCCACTAAGTTATAAAACAGCCAATGATCTGCTTGAGAATTGGAGTGTCAGCCAGATGTTTCCTGAGCAAAGACAACTTGTGTTTCCCTTTGTACATCATCTTCTGAGAGGCAGTGCTACTGCAGTTGCACATCTGACATCATTCACTGTGTTGACTTTGGGTTACTGAGAGTCTTGCTTTTGCTTTATCTTCCAACTCAAATACAGTAGCTTCACAGGGAGGTCACATGGAAAGAATGCCCTTGAATGACGAATGTACAATGTGGAGGAATAATTTATATTCCTTTTTTTTTTTTTCTCACAGCTCACGGCAAAGCCTTTTGCTGGCAGGTCATGCAGTTAATTGCTTTTGGGGTTTTGTCAGTTTGGTGAACAATCCTAAACATAACTAAGTCTTTCTGCGAATAACATGGAAAATGTTTTTGGAAGCTTTGGGCTTTTAAAACAGAAGTTTACATGACCACAGATCCAAGATTCTTTCTGATGGATGGAAAGTCTGATGAGAGGGCTTTGGATCGGATGCCTCTCCTGTACTGGAGGCTACAGCAGTTTTTACTAGAGGTAGTAGTTCATACTTGAACTGAATGAAATGACTTTCGTATTGCCATAAATATGCAATGTCAATGGAGACCTAAACTTAACAGAACATCTGATACTGTGTCCATGTCGCATCACTGGCTAGTTGCTTGCAAAGAGAAGAAATCAACTTTCCCTGGTTTATATTCAATCAAATGTGACCTTTAATTTGGAAAGTTGAGTACAGTAAAAAAAACTGCCTGTGCGGTAGCCTTTAATAAGGACACATAAGCAAGCCCCACACTATTTATTATACACAGTTAATGTGATCTCTCTGGGACATCCTGTTTTCAGCAAGATTGACAGTGGAGCAGTCTCGCCTCTTTAGAGTGCTCAGCCTAAACATCTCCGTGCACTGCAAACAAACACATACCGTGTCTTGACAACAGATTTCGAGAAGAATGACAAAAGGGGCAATCATAAATCAGTGAACACAAAATATTTTCACTCCTTGTTGTAGAAGGCTGCTTTTATTAAACACCAAACAGAATGGAAACTGTCATACATGTAGGTGATTCATCCCTGCGCATGTGCCCAGCTGCTACCTACACACTTGTAAACCTTGCAGCTCTTGAAGCTAAGGCAGATTTACACTGCAGAAATACATTAGTTTGCATCATGTTCCAGGAAGAGCCTTCCTCAATTTGTTCACTTTTCCAATTCTGTTATTTAAGGCTGAGATAGTCCATTTTGCTTTTCTGTCTTCTTTTGGAACAATCTACCTGGAGACCTTTTGCTCTAGGACATAATTTGTATCCATTCTGATGCTCCAAAATTACTTTGATTTCCTTTGAAGGCTTATGGTATTTGAATTCCTAAATACCTAGCACACTGCTAAAAATAGTTTCTGAATTATCCCCCCAAAATTTAGTTTTTGAAACACTGCCAAAAGTGAAATATCTCTAATTTAAAGTTTGATATACTCAGTTAAAAAACATCAAACTCTTGGTTTGATAGGACTGTGGTTCATTTTAAGAATACATATAAGCAAAAATATGAATCCAGTTGCAATAAGTGCATGGGTGCAAAATTGCAGAAAATTAAGGTAAATGGTGGTTCCAAATTTTCTGTAGCTGTTTGTGTTCTTCATCTGCTAGAAGAAATTTGCTTAACAGATTCAATCTAAAGTGGATTGAGAGTCATCTAACACCATAATACTCAATTCAGTAATGGTGCCCAAAGAGGCTTGGAAAGGTGGGACTGCAGGCAGCAGCGTCGTCAGTACACAGGGAATCCTTCTAAATTTACATGAATCCGGGTTATTCTTCTTGCTTTAAAAATGAAGCAGCACGTATCGTCAGCCTGCCACTTGTGACCTGCCCAGCACGGCCAGCCTTAAACACGAGGCATGAGAGCTGGAACAAAAGCGCCGCATTCTATGGATAGAATAATAATTTAATTTAAGCAAATATTGATACAGCATAAAAAGGCAGTCACTTCAACCACTTCTTCTTTAATAAGATACAGATATCCAGTAACAAGAAGCAGCAGGATGAGATGTAGCAAAGAGGCAAAATATTTTAAATCCCTGAGATTAAGGCCTTCACACCCTTGATTCAGTCTATTCCCCTCCCAAAGATGTATTTAGTAATACAGAGTTCCAGTTCCTATTGTAAACTTTAAGTAATTTACCTTCTATGTTTTTTGCAGGCAGATAATTCAAGAATGACCAGTCCAGGTAACAAAGTGTTTCCACCCAGACATTGCAGCTCCATTACTCTGTTTCAGTAGGAAGCCAACCTGCAAGGCCACAAAGGCAGAGCCAGGCATAACACACGCACACAATTCCCAGGACTAGTTGAGACATCATTTCCTAGCAAGGTCGTTGGCATCTCTTGTCCGGGGATGTGGAATTCCTCTAGCTGACATACAGACAAGCAGCATAAAGCTGGGGTCAAGTCAAAAATGAAGTACTTTGAAAAGAAGGCAGCTGACTTTGGTAATACCTTGTTGATCGATGGCTCTTCCATTCAAGATGGAAACAAAGGTCTAATAAAATTCAAGGCTTAAGCCAACTAAAACAAAATTATTTCCAGTGTTAGAGGTGTTATCCAGTGCACTGTATGATAGCCATTCCTGTAAGTGCTAAATATCAGTCCAAATAAATTGGATGTGGCCTATGTGCTCTTGGAATAATTACGGCAAGCATTTTGCATGTCCTTCAAGAAAGCAGGCACACCACTCTGTAAAAACAAAAGTAGAAGAGTCATTCATCTATAATGTAGTTAAGAAAGACTGTAGAATCCCTGTTATATAGTGCAAGGCTTTCAAACAAGCACAAGACATTCTAAGATCTGGTACAAA
This sequence comes from Tinamus guttatus, assembly GCF_000705375.1. The sequence goes on along the minus strand of NW_010582381.1, from coordinate 291,504 downwards.
ACAGTAGACTGTTCCTTTAATGCTCCCTTGAAGCTTTATTGAAGTTTGCCAATGTTAAGACTATTCACCTGAGATATGAAACACGGATTTGCGCTTTTTATGGCACAAATTTACCTACATGGGTGACGGAAAGTCTTAAAAACAGATTGCATAAGAGCTAGAGGGGTCAGTGCATCCATTTCTAAAAACAACCCAACATGCAGGGGGCGTATTTTGATACCCCGAGTAGATATTAGGGACAGATTAGCGAGAGACAATTGTACTGCCAGCCTTTACTCACCTTGGCAGCCCAGTTGACCAGCCACGATGGGAGCATGCCACCAGGATTATCAAAATAGTACATATAGACTAGGTATGAGAGAGAAGAGTTAACCACAAACCATTTTCCAGCTCTAGTTTCAGTACAAGCTCTAACACGGTATGACAGAAGCTGTCAGTGTGCATGACTGAAGCACCAAGTATAACAGTTGTCCTTGAATTCTATACAAGTCAACTTGTATTAAAGTGAAATGTCAATAAGTGTAGCATTATGCTGTAAGAATATAGCATAGTCATAGAAGTCTAGTATAGACGTATGGAGATGTATGAACTATAGAGTTAATTCTCAGTTAACTCTTGGGGAGCTGAAACAGTCCTAATTTAGTCTATTCCAAACCTTTTCACATAACCAGTCCTGTGAAATAAGGCTATGTTTAAAGGATTCGTCTCCCTCAGGAGTCATTTCCTCAACAAGCCTTTTCATCTACAAATTTGTCACACATATTACTTAAATCATTTGCTGAATTAAGCAGTTTCCAGTTACTATCAAACTTTACCCAACTGATTGGTAAGAAAACAAGTATTAGATGGGCTGCAGGGGAATGAAATGACCAGTAGCTCATCCTCAATTTCCTAGCCAGCTGTTAAGAATCATTCCTTACAATAGTAAAACAATGCACTGAATTTTTCAGCAAGTTTCATTCATTTTAAAATACTCCTAGTGGTCTGCATATCACTTTACAGGAACTGTATTTTGCTCAAACTTTTTAATCTCCCTCTTTGTGCATTTTGCAAATACGTTCCTTGCCTACACAACTTGTGGTTACGCTTTCTTGACCTCTTACCTTTAGATCCAGTTTTGCCATCACTTTCAATTGCGAGACTTTGTTTGTAGCTTTGAACTCTGATAATCCCGGGCTTTTCTGGGAACTGGGGAACAGACACACTCTGA
>NW_010582381.1:229002-276793 GCF_000705375.1 Tinamus guttatus | reverse complement strand
CGAGCGCGCCCGCCGCTCGGGGTCGGGGGCTGATCCTGCGGCCCGCGGGCCCCGTGGGAGGAGCCGCGGCCCCGAGCCGCTTTCGTCGGCTAAACCCTAAAGAAACTCCGGCTCTCCCCTCAGTACAGGACGGCTCCTTATCCATTTTTTTTTTCCCATGGTCACTTTAATGCAAAACCACAAACATGGGCATTATTACTTATTAGCATTTTACATAAGCAAAAAAGCAGCTCTTCTGGGTTGCACAAGATATGGGTGCAGAAACCTAGTCGCATCCCGCTGGCTCTGAATAAAATGCATAAAGGGTGCTAGGATTGTAGCGGCTGGGAAATAGCAGCGCTCCGCTGTCGCGTGGGGCTGTGTGGGGTATGGGCAGACTCCTGAGACCTTCGTTGAACTGCAGCAGGGTGAGTGTCCTGCAGGCTTAACTGACACATTTCATGTGTTTCTGCTTTTCAACTTTGTGGAGAGAAGGGGAAAAGGAGCGGGGGGAAGAAATCCTGGCTGTGAGGAGTTGCCTTGTCAGTCAATTTTGATAAAGACATTGCTTAAAATAATTAAGCTGTACATACTGGAGGGCAAATACAGGTAAATGCTGACAAAGCAATTCATCTTTTTCAAGGAATGATGCTAAATCAGTGGTTCAGGAGCACAATCAGGGAGAGACTTTCCTACTAGTGCAACCATCCTTGTTCCAGGAGCAGCTCTGGGCTATAAGACAGTTTCAAGGTCTGCTTTTATTTTTCTGCAATCTAGGTTACTCATTGAAAGCTTTCCTTTTTGGGTTTTCCTCCAAAGTTTTCAGGAAGCCAAGCTGTTGGCTAGTTTTGCGTGCAGGGATGTATATTCAAGGAGATGAGCAAGGAGACTTCCTTATTATTAGGCAGCTTCAATAATCAGCTAAATAAACTTTAGATATCTTACAGGCTTCTTCTTAGGAGCGTCTGGAGAAGAATAGAAGCTTTTTGTGCTTATGAAATGTTAGCACAGTCCAGATAAACCTTCCCCTCCCCCTCATTTTAAAGTTATTATTATATACATTTATTCTCATGCACTCTAGAATGGGAATGTTGAATAAGATTAGCAACATAAATCTCTGCTGCTTTGTAAGTTTTACCCAGCTGCTTGGTGATTTCACAGCTGTTTCTGCAGCTGATAACAGTTTCCATCCCTGGGCTCTCTGTGGAGTTGTCACTCTGCACTGCTGCAGGTTCTGCCTACTCCCTGTCCGAGTTACAAATCCTGGTTTAAAAAAGTCAGGAAACAAAAAGGCTGATGGATATTAAATATAAGGGAATTATGTGTATTACTCTGAGCTCTTGGATTCAATTAGTTGGCCTTTTATTTCATTTGATTTTATTTTTAAGAGAGGGTTTTTTAGAGATTATATTACCTAGCAGAATAGATTTAAAAGTCTTTTATAATGGGAAGCATGTTGTCTTTGCCAGCTTACAGCCAGGAAAAATGAAGTGCACAGTGATGAAGTGATTTGCTTAAAGAAACTAGAGGCAAAGAAGACACAAAATCTAAGTGATCTGAGTTGTAATTTAGTTGTTTGGTTCCCCTAGATGAAGTGAGCAATAGAAACAGAGCTAAATGAACTTTTAACTGCAGAAATTCATGTGAACTCCCGTATCCTGCCTACCGCTTTCTAGGGGCTTGCCTGGCTTGTGACACTCATCATCCAGACGTCACATCATCAAAGGAAAAACTTACATAAGGCCAGAAATCAGTGGCTGCTGCCAAGAAAAGAGGCAGAAGCCAAGCAGGATAGCGGGAGGTGGGACATCCCCTGCTCTGTTGGGTTGGAAGCCGGACGCAGAGTATGGCAGAAACTCTTCAAAAAGAAGCTTTGCTCCTTAGAGGCTCCTTAACACCCCAATGCTTCTCTCCTTAGGGAACCTCCACGCTGGAAGTTTGTCACCTCCGATTCATTGCCCAGCAGCATCTGACACTTCAAAGCTTGGGACGACTCTTTCTGCTGCCCGACTGCCTTGAATAGAGACAACACGTCTTGAACAGATTTTCTCTGCTTCCTAAGCTGGGTGATTTGTGACGATGGATTTTGCTTGGACCTGGTAGGTGTGTGTGCTGAGGGTGGGTTCCTTTCTTTTTTTTTTTGGAGGGGGGAGTGTGAGATTTTTTTCAGTAAATCTTAACCTATATTTCTTAGTGAATATTGCATGCTCCAGGGCTGAACTTTCCTCTCACCTGCATCTGGTGTTAGCCACAGATTGCTTCAGAAACACATTCCTCCTGTGAGCTGAACTAGCTCCTTGAGCAAGTATTTCTAATACAGTCAGTGAGAGGATGCTGGTGTTTGCTGGTCTCTTTGCCTAAATTTCTTGCTCTGAAACCTGAACCAAGTCACCTGTTCGCATAAGTCAGAGTGTCTGTGCATGCAGTGAGGATCTAGTGCCCTGTTTTCTGGGGGTGAAAATAAAATATAAACATAAAATGTGAATACTCACATTTTGAATAGGGTCTGTTGCTTGTTTAAATTGCAGTATTTCAATAGAGCTTTGCTGCTTGTTTTTTCATGAGCGTCTGTCTACTTGCATCCTATTATAGGCACTGGTACTTTGCCATTGACTTAATTTTGGTAATTTGGGAGGCTTTTAAATCTGTGTTAGTTTTGGCTGTGTATATACCTTACTTCATAAATCTCTGCATGGGATAACTGAGAGATACAATTCATATTGGGCATGTATCTGAAGCAGAGGGACAGGGGTTCTGGAGACAGGCATGAATATACTTGATTAAATGTTGAAGTCTTCAAAACTGGTCATGCATTATCCAAAAACTTTTCAAGTTAGTGGGAGGGTTCCCTGTTTCTTTCATTGGTAAAGAAAATATTTAGAGCTTTGGATAGTTATTACAATATGTTTAGAACAAAGAGATATTTTATAGGCAAAATATTCTTTTTCTTCAAATTAGTAACAAAACATTGAACAGACTGAATTCAAGTAATGATACAATTCAAAAGATGGCATTCTGGGGCCAACTTCTCCCCGCATGCAGAACTTTTGCGATGTTTTCCAGATTGGTTACACAGCAGCATAATGACACCGGTGTGATTTTCATACAGGAAAGCGTGGGGATAGTCTTACACAGCAATCCCAGGCTTTCCTGGTCTCTCTCAGCTGGGTCGTGGCTGGGGACGAGGTACCAAGGTGCTGGCACAGATACGCTGGCGTTGTCTGGTTCTGATCAGGTTCCCTGCCTGCCCTTAGCGGTACCACGTATCCTCCGTGTCAACTGCTGTCGTTAGGTGGGGACGGGATTCCCTTCCTGGCGGTGCAGAGCACCCCGCAGGGCTGAGCCCCACAGACAACTGTGCGTCTGTGTGAAACGCTGAGCCTACCGTGTGTCCTTAGGACAGCCGGACACAGGCTGTCAAACCAGAGCTCAGCTCTCCTTCTGGCATCAGCGTTCAGGAACACCCGTACAAACCCGTGACCGGGCGCAGGGCACAGCCTGGCCGTGCGTGTTCAGAACAGTGAAGTCCTTTTGCTCGCAGAGCCCAGGCAGTCAGTTGCAGGAGGCAGTGAGACACAAGCCCAAGGGCCCTCCACAATGGAGGGATATATCTTAGCAACAGGGGTGGGAGTGGTGGGAAAGGAAAAGGAGAATACAAGTATCTGGCAATTAACTTCCTAGTCACAGATGTGAAGGTGATAAAAGTGATAAAAGCGCTCTGCATTGCCAACAGCCTTCCTTGTTGTCTGGGCTGCAGACAGTGCGCGAGAGCCAGAGCTGCACAGCCCGTGCTGGGGAGGGATGGAGACCGTCCCGGGAGCTGCCCCGCAGGAAGGGCCGCCGGGCCACAGAGTGCGGGCCCTGCCCGCGTGGCGGTGCTCTGCTCATGTGTCCTGGTGGGAGGCCCTGTGTCACACCGGGGCGCTCTGCTCACCCATCCCTGCACGAGACCCTGCAGCGCGCCGGGGTGCTCTGCTGCTCTGCTCGTGTGTCACTGTGTGAGACCCTGTGTCACACCGGGGCGCTCTGCTCACCCATCCCTGCACGAGACCCTGCAGCGCGCCGGGGTGCTCTGCTGCTCTGCTCGTGCGTCCTGGTGTGCGACCCTGCAGCCACCACAGCCCCAGCCCTGCCAGGGGGGCTGCGGGGGGCCCAGGTGGAGGCAAAAGCTGTTCCTCCCCATAAAGCAGAGGCAGTCGGGCTGTGCGTGTGTGTGTATGGAGACAAGAGGAATGCAACAAGGATGGGTGACCCTTGCTGTAAATCTCCCTCTGGAAAGCAGCATGGATATGGTCTCATGGGCCTGTAAGGACTCTGCCTAGTCAGACCCATCTGAATACTTTGCTAAGTAACAACTTCTCTGAGAAAGAGTTTGTTGTTCCGTGACGCTAGAACAGCTCTGCTTGCCCCTGGCAAGTTTGACGTGAAAGGTGGGCAGCAGAGCCCGGAGTCACGAGGGAAGAGAACTGGGCTGGTTTAGAGCATCAGCAGCAGTTTGTCCTTTCCAGTGTGATGGTTCCACAGTAGGTGTCTGGGAACTTGCCCTTGGCCTGGGAGTCTAAGCTGTGCCAACTGTTGCAGGGGCAGAGCCTGGGGTCCCCAGGGGAATTCTTGTGCATCCCAGTTTGTCAAGTAACAGTAAATGCTTCTTAATTGAATATGTGCTCTTCTTTCCACAGCACAGCACATGGTCAGCAGAGCCTGCTCTAGCTTCAGAATTGACTAACCCAAGAAAACCAAGATGACAAACGAACCCATTAAAGAGATCCTGGGAGCGCCGAAGCACCCTGATCCTGTGACTGTTGAGAAGAGCAATAACAACGAGTGTGTGATAACCACCATCCCGCTGGTCAGCGAGTGCCAGCTGACGGCAGCCACGGGGGGAGCGGAGCTCTCCTGCTACCGCTGCACCGTCCCCTTCGGGGTGGTCATCCTCATAGCCGGCGTCGTGGTCACTGCCGTGGCCTACAGCTTCAACTCCCATGGCTCCATCATCTCGGTGTTCGGGCTGGTCCTCTTGTCCTTGGGACTCCTCTTGCTGGCTTTGAGCGCCGTGTGCTGGAAAATCAGGCAGCAAAATAAGAAAGCCAAGAGGCGGGAGAGTCAGACAGCGCTTGTGGCGCATCAGCGAACCTTGTTTGGGTAAAGACACCCAGGAGAAGGCTGAGCAGAAGACAGTCCTTGTAAATCAACTTGGCTATTTATCAATAGGTCACACTGCAGGATTTAATTTAATGTTGGAAATGAACTGGATGAAAATGGAATGGATTAAGAAAGAATCGAAAAACTCCTTAAATGCTCTTAATATTTTTCTTACTGCAGACATAGTGGTAATTCTTTCCAAGACAGAGGAAAAATCATTTCCTTCATAGAAAACGATGTCGTCATAACTCACTCCAGAGCATTCTGCAACATGCTGATCATGTTGGAAAGGGAGTCTGTGAAAACGAAGAAAATAATTTTAACTGACTTAAAATGCCAGAGATCTCCTTAAATACTGTGACATTTGATGCAGGGAGAAGTCGCAGCGTCTGAAGTGACTGCAGCGTTTTGGGCAGGTTGCCCGTGACAATAGAACGTTATTGCTCAGAAAAAAGCAATAACACCCAGACAAACTGCAGATTGCTCAATAAGCTGATCCTTAGATTCTAGGTAACCTTTTCTCCTCCTGACATCTGTGGTACTTTTCCCCCTTTTTAAAACAAACTAATATTAATTTTGTTTTGATATTGAATAGGAGTAGGTAGAAATGTGTAATTATATTGTCTAACCTAAATAACGAGGTATGAGTATAGCTTCATACATGAGACTTTTTTTGTAAATTAAAGTGGTCAGGTTTAGCACTTTTCATTATTTTCCTATAAAATGAAAAATTAAATTTCATTAAAATAATAATGCTGCTAGAGCTTTAGAAAATCTTTTTTTTTTCAGTTGCTATGAGGTTAACTTGTACCTTCAACTTCGACTACTTCATGTTTTTTTTTTCTTTTCTTGTAGAACAACAGCTGTGACAGTAACCATGAACATACATCCCACTGCTCTGCTCCCAGAACCCCAGTAGAGCATGGATTTTGATTTGACAGCCCATTCCTCTTGCAGTTTCATTAACAACACAATTATTGAGAAATGATAGGGTCAGTACTTCAGACACCTATTGGCATAGTCAGTTTTATCTAGTTATTGAGAGTTACTCATGGAAGCAAGGTCAGTCGTGGATTAAGTGTTTGCTGGGTGAGTGTTGGGATTATGAATCTGAGTGAAAATGCAGGTCTCCGGTGCCGCTGTACATGGCCGAGATGTTTTGATTCTGTAAATCCTGTGTTCCAGAAGCCTTCCAGTCTTTCTCAGGTAATGAATAAGTGAGGGCTGGTCCCAAGCTGGAGCAAAACCACCTATTTCATCCCCTGCTGTGAAGGACAAGCAGTGCTGGGCTAAGGCACAGGCGTCCACCTCAGCGCGTGTTTCTGAGGGTGTCCAAGGCAGAGGAGATGCTCGCAGGCTGCTTTTTCTTGCTCCTACCCACCCCAGATTGCAAGGGCTGATGTGGTTTCTTTATTACTGTTCTTTTCTTCCTGGGCCTTGCCTTGGGCAGGTTGTCCCCGCGCCGTGCGCGTCTCCTGCCAAAACCACCCCGGTGTCCTGCCTTCGGTGCCGCCTTTTCCTCTGCCCTGTGTGGTTTAAGCTTGTTACATCCATAACTTATCCCTGGATTTGCGAAGTGCGTTGCATGTTTTAAATAGAGATGGCTACATGTATGGGAGGGGATGTTTGGTGTCACTATTTGCGTTGCCACGCTCCATGGTTACCAGACGCTATAATAAAATCACTTGCATCAGAGGAAAGCTGACAACACATTTTAGCACTTCCATAGCTCTCACTTAATCACGGCAGGAAGCTTTCCTGCTGCTGGGAGAACATGTTGCGTCACCAGAACATCTGACACCGGTATCTAGTGTCAATCACTTCGCTTAAGGTCATTAAAAATATTAGGGTGTCCCCTTACGAGGTACAGGTTTTGCATGAGCGACAATTCATGGGAAATGCATAGCATGATAAATAATACAACAGGTGGACTAAAGTGGTGTCTTTCCTGTTTTAAATGAGAAAAGTGATTGACATCAGCAAAGGTGGATACGCTAAGCAGGACTGTTTATCTTCTCTCCCCTGGGAACACAATAGCTCCGAGTCCCTCTCCTCTCCGCGGTTCTTTCTCCCCATGGAGCGCTGTGGGCCGTGAGGGGAGCGCGGGGTCCCCGTGGTGCCGTTTTTTCACAAGGAAAGAGGCGAGCTCGGAGGAGGAAGGCAGCGAGCTGTGCGAGCGGGTGCGCAGGAGGGCTGCGTGAGGGTGCATGGGGGCTGCTGGCTGGAGATCTCCCTCCGCTGCTAGAAATCTCCCTCGTGTCTGCTCTGTGTTTAACCCATGTGAGGGAAGAGCAGAGCGCTTGCACCAGCCCCTGTCTGACTGTGCGGCGTTCAGACACTAAAGAACAGGGAAGCTGTGCCAGGCTGCATTACAGACGTGCTAGGACTGATCCCCCAGCACAGCAACGCTCCCGGCGCCACCGTGGGCTCTGGCAATACCCTCTGACCGACAGGCCGAGGTGCCTCTACATAATACAGGGCTCCTCCAGCTCAAACCACGGGATGGAGCACGGGCTGCATCCTCGTGAGACGAGCTCCACGCACACGCACCTCCGCACCAAACCGTGAGCGAACGTCTGGGCAGGAATTTGTCCTTACTTGCCCTTCATTCTGAGGAGCAAAATGATAATTTATGGTGAGGAATCCCAGCCTCTGTGCTTCCCAGATTGGCTTTGGGGTTTAATGCAATCCCTTGAATTTTGGATGTGAAGCCATTTGGGGTTCGGCAATTGCGCCTTGGTGCTTTTTGTGGGAACCCGAAAGGCAAAAGTGGGCCTGGAGGATGCAACCCTGCAGAGAGCAGAATGACTTTCCCGTTCCGAAACACCTTCCCTTCTGGTGTGAAAGGCCTTTGAATGCGACAAATGGTATTTTGGTTCTGGGTGAGGCTGGGTGGGAGCTGATGCAAATTTTATTGTCGCAATTGCTTGTCTCTCCCTTCCTGAAAGGCCTGGTAGTTGCGCACAAAGAATTGCCCTCACAAGGATAGAAAATTATCTAATAGGGGAATTGCGCTGGTGCACCGGGCAAATGTTACGGGGATCTTAAATAATAATTTCAAAACCTAAGCACAGGAAATTGTGTCTGTAACTACACCCTGTATTGCTATTGTACACAAAGCCGGTTATGGCTTGGGACAGTATTTTAAAATAATAATCAGTTTGGTATGACAATGCTCAATATTTGTTCAAGTCAAAACGCCCAATTTACGATTCCCAAGTCACATAATTTGTCACGTGTCGTACGTGACTGTGGTTCTAATACCATAATTTTCCAGGTCTTTTTTTTTTTTTTTTTTTTTAAGAGAAAAGGAGAGCAGAAAAGGCTAGTTTTGTGGGTTTGTGTCCAAAGAGCTCTGTTTCTCTGCCTTGGACGCTTGGGAGGGCTCCTGTTACCAAAGAGCTCTGACTGTGCAGTGTTGCTGCATCACTACGGAATAGGAACCACAGGAGCCAGGGCGCAAAGCAGAGGTCTAAACGCTTAGAAAGCCCTGAAAGCCTCATCAAGATCCCGAGGAGGCCAGAAAGAAGCCCTCTGGAATATCCTGTATTCCTGCTTGAGCTTTGCTTGTCCAGAGTCAAAGTCCAGGGCTGCAGCCCTTGGAAATACTGGAAATGGAGCCTGCCACGGGTGCGTTGGCAGCTTCCACTTGGTGTATTTTTACAAGGAGCTCCAAAGAGGAGCAGAGCCACCATTTTGCTCATGTTTTTCTGATACCTCTAGCTTGTATGACTTTTAAGCTACATCAGTATAAATCCTTGCCACTAAAGTGCTTTTGTAGCTAAGGGTACAGTAGCAAATAAAGAATTGCTCTGCATGATGTGAAAACCCAGACAAATCCTGATAAAGCTTTCTGTGTGGACTAAATCTTGTAGGCTAAAATATATAGGAGAACAATGATCTTAAACTGCAGAATCAACTCAATTTTTTTGGCTTTTATTCACGTTGTTGATGTCACTACTAACATGAGAGAGGACCTAGTCCTTCCTCTTGTGTGCAGCCAGTTGGAGTCTATTGTCCTAGCCATGCATCCAGAGCTTTGCATTTGTGGCAAATATGTCCTTTTTGGAAAACACTTTTCTTGGATTGACTACTACCACCTCCTACTCTGCTATTCTTTCTGGACTAAGAGACAAAAAGTCTTAAATTTTAAAAACTGAGAGGAAAAACAAAAGAAAAGGCAGAAGAAGGACACACCAGCGCAAATGCTGGACATGATGCATAAAGTCACCAATGCACCATAGGACTTTGCACAAATTTGTACATTGCCTGGTTGAGCGGCAGAAACTTTTACAAATCATATAAGTCTTATTTTGGGTACATCCTTGACTGTATTCTCCTTATTCATTCTTACAAACTGCCTGAAGGTCCCTGCTTAGCATCAACCTTGAATCTCTCCTCCTATTTCTTCCCCTCCCTGCCGGCCTGGCGACAAGGGGATGTTTGTTACCGGCTGAAGTCCTGGAGGCGTTTGGGGCTCGCAGGGACAGTGCCCTGGGGTTCTTGCAGGCACTGAGCCTGGGAGAGGCAGACCCTGCGGACAGGGAGCGATGTCCAGGCTGCAGCAAGCAATGGCAGCGAAGAAGCTGTTAATACAAAGGTAAATAAGAGCAGCGCAGGCCCCTGCCCAGCTCCACCGCCTTCCCTTTGGAATCCGCGGGCTTGTGAATAGAGTTAACGGCTTTCCTGGAAAACTGGCCCATGACATGATTTCCTTGTGAACTCCATCCACCTGTCATGTTAGGGCTTGGGGCGCCGCCAGCGCTGGCAGGAAATAATAGGCAGCAGGATGCCGGTGTGTGTGGATGGCCCTGACCCTCCCATTCCTGCGCGTGAACGAGCCGCGGGCTCGCCCGGCGTCGCGGCCGCGCCGGGATGCAGGATGCGGGATGCGGGATGCGCGGAGCCGGCCCGCCGCGCGCCCCGGGAAGGCGGCTCCGCTCGGCGCTGCCCTCGAGGTCTGATCGGGGCCTCACTCCTCCCCAGAGCGCTCAGAGCCTGAACTCAGAGCTGAGTTTGCAAAGAAGCATCCTGCTCTCCCAGCAGCTTCCCTGGAAATAAAGGCATTTCATAAGGTAGTGCAGTGGCTGGATCAGCTGCTTCCTGATCTGGAAACAGAACCAACACAGCTAGCGTTGAAAAGAGCCCAGGCGCGGAGCAGACCACCCCAATCTGCTCACATGTCAACACTTGCAAGATGAGCAATTCACTGCAATAAGACTGGCATCTGCATTTGCTTTTTTAGAAAAGAAGAGCCCAGGAACCTCATTTCCCTGGCCACGCACCGCGGTCCCAGGGCACAGCGGCTGCGAGGTGACGGCGCTGGAGGGACGATGGCAGCGGCGGCGCCCGGGCCAGTCCCGAGGAACCGGGTGCCGGATCCGTCCCCGCGAGCCCCGCTCCAGCGCGGGCGGCAGCTTCTGCTCCGCGCTCTGCTCCGCGGCGCGGCCGGAGGCGAATTCGGGATATTCTGAGCGCCATCTGCTGGAGTTTTATCCGTTTTATACTTATTGCGTAGGTAGGAGCATCACGTCCGTATCCCAACCGGCATGGAGGGTCTGTGCAGAGCCCCGGGAGCGCTGCCCGCGCGGGCCCGGCGTCCACAGCTTCCCGGGATGGAAGGAGATGTCCCACTGCCCCAGCTCCAGCGCTCACAAATCCCCACGTGAGGAGTTTTCTCCTGGAAAATGGGGATCTGATTAGCTTAGCACAATTCGCAGCGATGCAACGATTCTTGCAGCAATGCAAGAATTCAACAAATGCATTCTTCATTCATTTCTGCAGGAAAGGGTGTTCCTTGGATCAAGGGGTTTAATTTTTAGGCATTTTTAGAAAAGGTGGAATGAGAAAGCAGACAGGAAATGCTTTCGTCTTGCCTGTTAGTTTTTTGTCTTATCCCCCCTGTGGGTGCATCTCTCATCCCCGATATGAAACGCTGCTGCCATGAGATGCTGGAGCTCTGCAGACGATCCCGACAGTCGCTCCGAGCGTTACGAGTGTCCCAGGGCCGGGATGGGATGAGGGGTCGGCAGCTGCTCCAGGTGCCCTCGAGCCGCCAAGGAGGAGCCGGGGCCATGGGCAGAGGACGATGGTTTCACAGCACCGGGTCATGCAAAAGGGTTTCTAAGTGTGCTGGTGGGCGAGTGCTCAGAGGCAGCTTTCTCCTGCAGCAGCCGTGCTTATGTAACTCATCTTCATCACATTTATGATATTTTAGAGCATTTTTGTAGTGCATGTTCAAGTATAAGCTTCTGGCTCAAGAGTCTGGGTGTATTTGTAATTTTTCCCTGGTGGGCTAATTCGCTACGCTTCTCATTAGCCATTTGCTCCTAATCAATTGGATTAATTCCTGTTAGATTTTCTCATGCTTATTTTTCCAGACATTCTTTGTTTTCAAATGGGATGATCAGCCTTGCCCTGTGGACAGTCGTCAGGCTTCACCCTCCTCTTTCTGCACTGAAGCAGAGCTGCTGAAAAGCTCAATTCTCCAAATTTAGAAGCCCGTCCTGAGTAGCACACGGATACGAAGGAACCAGAGCGCTTCCCAGGTGCTCTCTTTGTCTCAGTGGCAGCAACCACAAAACTTCCGTGTTTTTCACGCTTTTCCATAAAAAGCAAGGTTTTCCCCCAAGCTGTTGACAACTACTTTTCTGATATAAAAGGAGTTTCTTCAAGACAGTTTTATAGAATTGAGTAAATAAAATTTATATAGTCTTCTCCATCAAAACTTCAAGCCATTTCTCGCAGATGAATTTGAGGAGCTTCTCAGGCCATGGTGTCTGGATTTCCTGGACACATCCCTGGCTTTCCAGTGGCTTTTCCCCAAGGAGTGAAGGAAGAAGGTGCATTTGCTGCAGGCGAGGGGCAGCTCTGTAACGTGCTGAGCCAACCCAGAGGCCAGGGATTTGTTTTCAGAGTGCTGCAAACACAACACGGGGATGCTCAGAGCTAAGCCAGGGTGCTAATCCCTGGAGCCAAAAACACTGTCCTACCTCCTACACCGCTGTCCTGTGAAATGTCCTGTCTCAAAGACACCTCCGACTTTTCACGGCGAAGGTTCCCTAACTCCCAGTTGCCCTGATGGGTTTTTCCCATATGCTTGGGAAGGAATTTGTATACAATGAGGATATTGTTTCCAAGTTAAACATTACACAGGCTTATTTCATGTCTTTCAAGGAAGGGTTGGAGAGCAGCCATATATGTTTTGAAATCTCTGGACCAGAAATAAGCCAATAAAACGAATTTTGCAAGATGTGGGTTTTTACAATAGAGGAAGGGATTGGATGGCTCATTCGTTTTGGACCTTAGCATAGTATTTTCGATTCCTGTTCCAAAACAACAGCAGAACAAATTGAGTGTTGCAAGTGCCTTACTCAAGACCATCCCAATAACATCAAACCTTCTGACTGGGTCTCTATGTCTGCTTTTTCCTGAGATATTGAGAGCAGGGCTCTTACTTCAGCTGAGCAAGCAGGTACCACATTCTCCTGTGAAACATTTCAGAAGTCAATGAGGAAACTGTAAAGCTGAGCCCCACTGCAAGTTATAACACGCTTGGGGCCTCAGACATCCTGCTGGATATTTTGTAGGTCTCTCTCAGATGTAACATGGAAGACTAAGAGAGCAACATGCAGAGCACAACTAAGTGTAAAGCTGCTTCTGACTCTCTCTCTGTCCTGGAGAAAATCTCTGAGTTTTATGTAGGAAAAAAAAAGGGGGGGGGGCTTAATATTTCCCCTTCAAGAAATGTTACCATTTTAAAATGCACTTTTATAATCACAAGCACCACTTTCTTTGTTCTTCTTTGAATGGAAGTGATTAAACTGTCAGGTGATTAACTCAATTATGTGCAGCTGCTGGCCACCTCAGGGGCTTTATAATGAGCTCATGGGGCTAGGGGAGCCTTTTTGCAAGTCAGCCCAGGCCCAGAACCAAGACTCTTCCTGCCCCCAGCAGAATACCTGGGTTGGTAAGACCAGGAGTTTCTGTTTTCCTTTCTCTCTCTGGAAGGAGCTCCTTCTATGAATTTGTTGCTATGTCTGAGTCATTTGGTTTTAATTTCAGATGAAGGAGCAGAGTCAAGGTGTGTTCTGTGCGTGTCTGTGTTGAGTTTACATGTAGAATGATCTGGAGGGAGCTGGGGTCCCTTCTCACTAACCTCAAGCACTCATCCGTTTTGGTGATCTTTGAGGCGTTGCTGTGCTTTGTGATGGGGCTAATCAGTGAATTTGTTTTCTTCCTGATAGGAGGCTTCCTGTTATCACAGCAAGCGCACAGAATAGCTGGTAAGCCCAGCTTTGGGGTTAAGCAGGTTATCCCACGGGTTGCCTGGCTCGTGTAGCTGGATTCCCCTTTCTGGCTGTATTGCTGGAATGCCCCAGCTTTGTCGGCTTCCCCGGGGATTTGGTCCCTGCAGCACCCCCTGTCCTGGGCTGTGGCTGCTCCCCAGCCACGTACCTGCCCCTGGGAAGCAGCAGTGCCCCTCATTCCCTGCTCACCTTTAGTTCACTGTGCAGCTGCAGGAAAAGCCTGCCCATGGGCTCTGCTAGAGCCTCAGGGAACCAAGAGACCCCTGCTAGCCTTCCTCGTTTGCTTTCCTCTTGGCTAACTGCACTGAACATGCACACATTCAAATATATATATATGCGCACACACACACATATCTATGTATGTATGTGCATTTGCAGTTCCTTGCTTGTCTTATCTAAGAAAAGACCACTCTGGGTGATTCTCTGGAAAGCACTTGGAGGTTGCCCTGTGGAAGGACTGGCCTGTTTTCCAGCCATCCCTTGTGGTTTTCTATGAAGTGTGCATGGAAAGGAGCACCTTGTGCGGTGTCGTGTGTTTTCTCTTGCCCTGCAATGCAAGCTGCTGCTCCATGAGCTTTTCCTAGTGGCCCTTGTCCTGCTGCCCCTCCGTGCCAGGACTCTGCTGCCTGGCTGGGCTCTGCAGGTGCCGCAGCTGTGTTTGGGCCCCATGGACAAGTGACCCCCAGGGAAGGCAGTGCTGGTCCCTGTGCTCGCTGAGGTCCCCGGGCGCTCTGGAGATCTGCTTGAGTTTGTACCATTTAGGAATTAATGAAACTCCTCTGAAAGAGCAAGAACAGAATCCTCTGCAAATCACGCACACCCCTGCAGATAAACTTAATGATTTTTGCTTAAAATGCTTTCCTGCTCCTTCAGTCATGCCTTGTGTACCCTCTGTGGGTGTTCTGCATATTCTGTAAGCGGATACAGCAAGGTTTACAGTGTATTTTTCTTTCTGTGCTTGCTTAAGCAATGACTTTTAGTGGGGCTTCAGTCCGGTGAGTGGAGCGTGAACAGGAGCAATGCTGCTGCTCTGGTGGGAGCCCCGCGCTCCTCGATGCTCACTCGCTACCAGGAAAGTACATTAGAGTTCAATCACCTCGTGTCTGTTGGATACTCCTATTTACCTTGTGGGGCTCGTAATCTTTTCGCAAGAAGCTTTCTTGCCTCCTCGAATTTTAAGCTAGTTAAAAATGTTGCAACATTTTTTTTTTTTGTATGCTGTCACTTTGGCATTTTTCCACAATTACAAGCTGAGCTCCACAACTTGGTTAATAAAGTGGGTTTAAGCAGTGCTCTTGGTGTAAGGAAACTGGAAAGTGAATGTATTTAATGGAGGTCTTGAGGGGAAAATGCTGCTCTTTCAGGTCTGTCCATGAAGATATGAAGGTGTTGAGTGTTAATCACTAACACCTGGATATCTCCCACTTTCACAGATGCCTTAAGATACAAATAAAATGTCTTGAGACCTTAAAAAGCAAGTAGATCCTCAAAGCCCCTTAGAAAGCTGGCACCACTTTGTGTGTTGGGACCCTCAGCCACTTCTGTGAAATCTGCTCTTAGTCTCAGCTCCAGGAAAGGATGGAAACAAGCTGGATACCCTGACATGCATCTGAATGTTAGTCCAAAATAATGAAATCAACTGCCCCGTATCGATTCTGGGCAAATATGGTCCCTGGGTCTGTGGTTTCTGAGCTGGGGAAGTGCTGGAGACCAGTGGCTCTTGCTTGCATGACACTTTAAAACAAAGAGAAAAGAGAAGAAGTGCTGGGGCCAGTGCTGAGCATGGGGACTCGGGGAGCTGCCCTGTGCTTCGTTAGCGATGACATCTCATTCATTAGTGATGTCTGGTGAAAAACCAGCGGGTGTTTGTGAAGGCCCAGCTGTTCTCCAGGGAGAGCAGCTGCCCGGGGAGACGGGCTGCAGAGGCGCTGTGGCTGTGTGTGCACAGGGTTGCTGTTTCCGACCAAACATTTGCTTTTTATTTGTCAGGCATGTTTCCCAGCAGATAAAAGGCCATCTCTGCTGGGTCTGTTTGCTAGGACGGCCTGAGCGCTGCTTGCTGCAGAGGAGGAGGCCGAGCAAAATGTTAGTCCAAAATAATGAAATCAACTGCCCCGTATCGATTCTGGGCAAATATGGTCCCTGGGTCTGTGGTTTCTGAGCTGGGGAAGTGCTGGAGACCAGTGGCTCTTGCTTGCATGACACTTTAAAACAAAGAGAAAAGAGAAGAAGTGCTGGGGCCAGTGCTGAGCATGGGGACTCGGGGAGCTGCCCTGTGCTTCGTTAGCGATGACATCTCATTCATTAGTGATGTCTGGTGAAAAACCAGCGGGTGTTTGTGAAGGCCCAGCTGTTCTCCAGGGAGAGCAGCTGCCCGGGGAGACGGGCTGCAGAGACGCTGCGGCCGTGTGTGCACACTGCCCCGGTTCTGCAGCCTGCACTCTGCTCGCTCCTTCCCTGTGGTTGTTCTGTGGTGTTTTGTGCTAACTGCTGCAGGCACCTGTGGGCTGAGCTCTGCTGCTCCTGCAGAGCCCGGGGCTGGGTCTGGGGCCAGGCCTGTGTTCTGGCTTGTCCGAGCAGCCCTGACCCCCGATGGCAGTAGATGGCAGCGGGGTTGTCATCATGACACATGAGGCTCTGGGGAAGGGGCTCCCTTAGGAATGAATATTCATGTGAGTCAGCGGATCCACACCACGGCAGGTTGGGTGCAAGCGGGAGGACAAATCCTTCCAGGCCTGTGCCAAATCCATGCCCAAACTGCCGGGAGTGTCAGAAGTTTGCAAAGCCATTTACAGCCACTGCATTTTGGAGTAAAGCGGTAAAAAGGAGTCACTGGAGAGTTAAAAATTCTCTACCACCTTTATTGCATGGAGGAAACGTGGCATGGGATGAAAGGAAGAGCTTTATTTACTGTTGAAGATGTTAGATTCCATGGGGTAGGCAACATCCAAAAATATGAAGTCACTTCCAAAAAACACAGCTGCTGAGCGAGCGCTATGATTTCCATATGCCGGCTTGTCCGAGAACACCGCGGCGGCAGCCCCGGGACAGGAATGTCGTCACGAGCTCGCTGAACCTCTGCGCCACGGGCTTGTTTTCCTGCTCGTGTTCAGCAATGCTCTTCTGGAACTCAGGCCTTCTGGAAAAAAAGACATTTCCCTGCATTAGCACATTACCAGCTTGTTTGATGACACTTCTGCCTCTAAGGCACGGGATTAAGCAGAATTTTCTATTCCCCTGAAACTTTCTGGATGCTTTATCTCCAAAGATGCATTTGAACTCGGGCTGTTGGCAAACGGAGGGAGTTACTGGGAGAAATCCCGGGAATAGCGTAGCTCGGTGGCTCAGCTGAGAGGGCCCTGGTTGTGGGTGCGATGACCTCCCCGAGAGCGGGAAGCAGCCCTGGGTGCTACCAACAGTCATTGGAAGCTGCTGTCGGAGCATCCTGTCCCCACCGTGTCCCTGTGGCTCTGATACAGTGCCATGTCCTCGCTGCTTGCAATTGCTTACAATTTCATAATTGTGATTTCTTTCTGTAATTTAAAACATTCAGTTTCATTCTGTGGGGAAGATTTTTTCGCTTCTCCCCTTTCAGTGAAAGAGCAGTAGGATTTTTTTGCTTGGACACTAGTGTTAAACCAAACGTTGGCCGCCGCGCTGCAAGATTGACGTATGGCTAACGGGGCTGCTCACTGTGACCCCCGAGGAGCCCAATGTGCTGCTGGCTGCCCTGGCCCCTTTGGGTGCCGCCTGTCCCCATGCCAGGCAAATAAATGTGGCACCCCTGGGGCTGGGGGGAGAAAACAGAGCCTTGGGGAGCGAAGGTGCTGAAGGAGCCGGAGCATCACTCACCGTGGGGAGGAGGGCAGTGACGGGCATCACTGCCATCGCTGTTGGGTGCATGTCCTGGAGGGAGGAGGGCTGCCCGCGTCCTCGCCGGGGAGCAGCGCGTCTCAAACTGCTGACAGGTCTGCAGGAACAGCGCTGGTGCTGCTGCTTTGGGGCTGCCAAAGCTCACGGGCTTTGGCTGTGGGGCAGCAGGAGCAAGAGCTGCCTTAGAGGCACTGGAGAAGTGGAGGGTTTTGTGCTCGCAGCCCGAGAGGCGCTGGGTTTTCACACGCGTGCGCTGGTTTCCTCGAGCGCCCTCTCGGCGCAGCCCTGCTGCCTGTGCTGACAACCTGCCCTGCACCCGGCGGGCAGGCCACGTGTGCTGTGTTTGCTGCGTGCCCGGCAGGCGGGCTGCGCGTGCTGTTTGCTGTGCCGTGTTTGCTGCGTGCCCGGTGGGCAGGCCGCGTGCGCCGTGTTTGCTGTGCCGTGTTTGCTGTGCGCCCGCGGGGCAGCTGCTGCGCTCCCAGCGCCTGCACCTCCGAGCAGAGTGCTTGGAGAAGGGCCTTGAGAGGCACCTTGGGCGATCCTTGAGTTTGCAGATTAAATAAGGCACTTGTGTGTTCCAGACAGGGACCACAGCCATAGGTAGGGTGTATGACACAGTCAGTGGACTCTGCTAGCTCTCTGAACCAGTTTTAGTTCTCTCCATTCCCTCTAGAAAGTCAAGTGCTTGTTGACATCCTGAGTTTGCTGCTGGGCTTATGTCTATATGCAAGTTTCCCCTTCATGTAGGCAATAGGTGTTGGGAGTTTCCTACAGGCCATTGCAGACTTTGGAGCTAGCTCACAGGTGAGCAAATTGCTTCCCTTAGGGCTGCAATGAGTGGGCAAACAGCAGCCCCTGAGCTGCTCCCCTCTGCTGCTGGCCTTGGCAAGCTGCTGAAGGACTTTCCAGCATGTGCTTAGTTTCCCATCGTGAACAGCTTGTTTCTTCCTTTCAAAGAAAAAAGAAGGGAGGGGAAAAAAAAAAAAAAGAAAACACCCCACCATCCCCACGCTGTGCTTTGCCTCGTCAGAGGCAGCAGTTGCAGGGTTGGGCAGGGACGTGGCGGTGGCTGTCCGGGCGCCCGGCCCCGCAGGCCACGTGCTGCGTGTTCAGTAGCTTGCCTTGGCTCAAAAGGCCTCCCAGCAGGAAGCTCATAATGAAAGGGTTATTGAGCAAGGAACAGGGATTTGAGCTAAAGTCACTCCAGAACGAACAGCTGGCTTTGCTTTTAATTTGCCCTATCAAGAAAGGATGGAGGGGGAGGAAAAAAGGAAGTTCTCCTTCCGTGTCGGGGACATCCATGACCTTCAGGTGCTTAATCACCACATGTAACTGTGTGTTCTTGAGGCTTCCATGTCTGAGATGTCTCTTGTCTGAAAAGACAGTGAAATGCTTTGAAGTGTGTGGTTGGGAATGGAATGGGCACCCCCTCCCTGGGAGCAGCGGACGGCAGCCGGCGCGGAGGACAAGCGCCTGGCCCTGGGAAGCTCGGTGCCGGAGCCCGGGACACCGCGCTCCTCCGCGCTCGCTTTCCTCGTGAGCGTGTGTTTTCTGGAGGCCGAGTCTGTGTCAGGATGGATGGGAAGGCTGGAAACCTGGGGCTGGAAGTGTTCTTGCCAGCTTTTACCACGAATTAATTGTATTTGGCTTGCCCAGCTAGTATTCATTGCCTTGAGAGCACAAACAGTTTTGCAAGACTGAATTGTCCCAGCTCCAGCTGCGATGCTTCCTACCCCAAACACCACAGCAAAAACCCCTGGGCTCTACCCTTGGTTTCTGGGTGCATTCTGAGTGCTAGCAGTCTCATGCTGGATATCTGCCTGTTGCCACTGCATCTGTCCCCACTTCTTCCCTCTGTTTGCAATGTGTCTGGTGCTGCCTGTTAACTCCTTCAGTCCCAACACACACTAGACCCACATATTGAGCTCAAAAATAGCAAAGATCTCTTTAATGTGAGTTGCTCTGTCTATGCCGGGTATTGTCAGTGTGATCTCTCTTGTGGGACATTTTTGTTTGCTCCGTGTTCAGCAAATTGCCTAGAGGCTCCTGCACTGGGGTGCGAGGGCTCGGGAGCTCCGTGGGTAGCTGTCGAGTGGCTGCTCCGTGCTGCTGTTGTCACCTCAGCCAGGGTGATGCTCAGCTGTGTTGGGTGAGGAGGCTGCAGGGCAGCGAGGTGACATGTAACCCCCAACCCTGAAGGCTTCAGGAAAGCTTTGCTCTTGCCTGACGTGGTGTGGAGGCTTTAACTGCATCCAGTACCCAGAGCATGAGGATCCCCAGCTGGCGGGTGGCTCTTGGGGGGGGACAGTGCTCGTTATAGCAGGACATTATCCTGGGCCAATGGAGCTTCCTAGCTGGGAGTATCAGCCGCTGCCTCAGGATTTGTGGTGCCTGTGCTGGTGGGGTGGGTGCTTGCAGCCCCATACAGCACGTGTGCCAGCTCCGAGTCCACACGCACATCCAGAGTGTGGGACCCTCTTCCTTGTCCCCCAGAGCCCAACCCGTTCCTCTGTGATAAATAACTCTGTTTTGTTTCCCTTTGGAAGGAAAAGGGCTGAGGGCTTCCTAAAACAACCAATTGGGTAAATTGTTTATTGTACAAATTTCAATGAGGGTTTTGGAGAGGAAGTGGTCTGTACGCCCTGATAAATGCTGTGTGGCCGATAGCAGCAGGGCTGCGGCTCCGTCGGGGTGCACGGACACGCGAGAACAAGGAGCCGGGTATCCCGGCCCCGCTGCGGCTCCCTCCTGCTCTTTCCCAAGGCCTCCAGTGCCGGCTGCCATCGGAGGCAGCGCTGGGCTGGAGGGACTTGGCTCTGACCTACGGGCACCAAGGAGATGCTTTTCTGGTTGCCATGGGCATATATTTGTTAGGTGGTGTTGTAAATAATGCAGATTGCTGGGGCATGGGCTGCTGTGTCTGGGGCTGCTCTGAGTGTCTGACTCAAACACTGGTCTTTGCTCGTGTGTGAAGGAGCAAGCAATAAAGAAAACTAGTGACCCAAGTGATCACCCAAAATATGCTCAAGAGATAATACTGGCCTGTGTGAATGGTCTGTCCTTGGGGAGCCTGGGGGTAGCGAGAGGCTGGTGCAGAAGCCCTCCCAGAAAGCAGGGCGAGCAGCAAGTCTTGCATGCATGTTGGTTTTCTAGGCAACTTTTACAAATGAAGCCACAGCTGAAGAAGTTCAGTAATGAAATGAAATATAAAATGCATCTTACCTACAAAAGATTACTTTTTCCTAACATTAAGGAGGATCATAGCCCTTAGCCTGGAAGCTATATTCTAGGGACATGCCAGCAATTGGATTTCTGTTAAAGTAGCTTGTTAAAGCATAGGTGATGCTTTGCAGTCACTATTATGTAAAAGAAAAATAGTGGTCTGGCCAGAGCAAAAGCTGCTTTGAAACTTTTATGCATATATCATAGGACATTGATTTCCATTGTTCCTGAAGTTATTTATATTTTTCACAGTGGTATTGAAAATTATATATCATCTATGCCTCTGTTTTTTCCTGCTGTTGCTGAGAAATCCCTAGATACAGATGCTCGACAATTTTTCTCAGGTAGCTTTAATGAAGGGCCTGTTCCTGCAAACCTGGAGCAAAGAAGTGCTGTTAAGTGACACAGTGCAGCTGGGGCAGTATGGGGTGAGATGGGGCAGTATGGGATGAGAAGGGCCGAACTCGGCTGCGGAGAGTGAAGCTCTGGCCGGGGCCGCGTGGGCTGGAGGTGGCTGTGCCGCAGCTGCGAGGGTCACTGCGCCGGCCGCAATGAGCTCATAGGAAGCTCTGCGGCTTCTCCTCTTCCAGATGAGAGAAGTGTTTATGTAGGAGTGTCCTCCCGGAGCGGGGGAACGCGGAGCCGGAGCGTTCGCCTGTGTTTTGGAGGTAGCGCTGCAGTCCCCTGGGGTCGGGAGGCTCCTGCCCTCGCCTTGATAGGAGAGGTGGAGGGGAAATGGCTTTCCAAGTCACTCCCAGGAACTCCGCGTTTTCTTACTGAAAAGGCAGGCTTGGCTGATCGCACTGCTGAGTTATTGGCTGAAGAGCAGCTCCTAGGAGCTTGTTTTGCAGACAGGAGGTACTGGATGGCTGCGGGAGCTTTCTGGGAGTAAACCTCTTTGCTTTACAAATATGGAGTTTTTTGAGGATACATTCATGGGAGAGGGCTTGATGCTCCAGTGAGGCTCCACAAAAGTGCTTGTTTTACAGAGATGGAGCAGTGTGCGGTGGTCCGGGCAATACAGTGTGTAATATGTGGATGTGTGCCTGGCATCCTCCTGCTCAAGTAGCTCAGGGTTCAACCAGCAAGGCCAGGGAGCGAGTTCTCCCATCCCTATTTACCTTTCACTGTGACCAAAAGACCAAACAACTTTAATGGAGGGCGGATGGCATCATGGCAAAGCCGGTGTTTCCATGGCCTCTGCCTCCCAGTCCCACAACATGGCCCTGTGTGAGCAGGAGGAGGGAGCTGGGAGAGCTGCCGTCTCACGCGCGGATTCCCTGAGCGCCGGCAGGATGAGGTCCCAACGCCCTGAGGACGGCTGGAAGCCCGGCCCAGTGTTTGTTGTGGGGTTGCTACTGGAGGCTGGGGTGCAAGGGAGTTTCTCAGGCATGTTGGTGAGTCATCTGATATAGAAGGAGCCTGAGACCAAAATTACTTATTGCCCCCTCACCCAGCAGTTGATTCTGGACAGTGGCTGCTATTTAAATCGTCAGCAGAAGTGTCAATATGTGTGTGACATTTTTCAAAGATGGCTGGGGAGACCAGGAGCTGACAAATGGCTCTTCCACTTCTCCCTGCTAATTTTGGAGTAGCTGCCTTTACAAACAGGTGCCAATGTGTCCCCAGACTCCACATTGCTCTTCTCTCCAAAATTTGACAGTCCAACCTGCAAAGCTGAGCGGAACCAGCTACCGCGGGCGTGCTCTTGGGGACTTGCCCTTTGTGCTGCATGGAGACGTGTCCTTGGCACCAGGCTTGTTGTCCAATGCTTGGCTCATCCTGTAGTATGAAGCAACAAGAGACCGAGGCTTGTCTGGAATTGTGCCTTTCTGTTGGGCGCTGCTTACACTTGAGCTTGGCTTGGCTATGCTGAGGCCAGCGTGGCCAGCTGCAAGACACCAGCCACTCGCACAGGCATCTTGGGCAGCCTCTGCTGAGGTGCTCGTGTAGGAATTCTTATCTACAGTCATTTCTAGAAACAGCATGTTTATCTCTGAGGCGTTTCCAAAGAAATTGCTCTGCTTTTCCAGCTTTTCAGTGGCAGAGTTTCTATGCAAAAGGAAAATGAAAGCCAAATAACCTTCATTTTAAGACTTTTCAGTGTTAACCCCAACAGCCTCATCCAGTGCTTCCTGCCCAGCTGGATGCTTGCTGGCCGTCACCAAGGTGGTCACCTCTGGAGTATTTTTTAGCTCTTAACATGATTGTCCTAGATCCTTGTTTTTAAATCTACATAGAGCCAAAACACCTGCAACTCCATAAACTGAGCAGGCCTTTTTCATACCAGCCCACAATACTCTTAGCCTCTTTCCTCCCCAAGCTCCTGATGTCACTTAGTCTTCCAGCACTTGCTGTGAATTTGGTCCTCAAGTGCAGTCCAGTGACTACTGCAGTGTAAACATTAGGAACAAATTCTTCTTCAGTGACTGTTCTGCAGAAATGTAGTTTACAGAATGGGTTATCCAAGATATAATTAGAAGGTTTATGCTTGATAATATGCAGCTTTGAAGTATATTTATCGATCTCTGTTCATTTATTTTGACTTCCTGCAATGCTTGCTTCAATTGTAAGTAAATATTACTGGCAAAAAGCCAAAGACATGAACTCCTTAAATGAACTCTAGCTTGGTGTGTGGACTTTAGAAGATGCCAAAGGTGGGGAAGGGCATAGATAAGAATTCAGAACTTAAAGAATACTGTGTCTTTGCCCAGCTTGCTTTCCAGGCTGCCCTATTGAATATTGACTGAAAGTCTAAAGAAAAATATTGCCTAAAATCAACATCCTACCAGGTAACAACACTATGGAAAATGACTCCTTGGAGCTGCTACAGCCCTGAACTGTCCTGGGAACTACACAAGTGTGAGAAGTCAAATGCACTGACTAGAATAAGAATGAGGCTGTTTTGGGTAGCTGAAGTTTTATGTGGTGCCTGAATAAAAAGGCTTTCCAGTTCACTGGGAGTAAATGTGAATAACTTACTGTTTCTTGGCTGGAGTCAGTGTTAAGAGCAGGCAGCACCATTACACAGCACGCTTTTCATTACTGATGTCGATTTTGATACAGTCCCACTGGGACTATAGAAAACGCTTCCCCATTATGCTGCAGAACAATAGGAGCACTGCAAAAGAAAGCCACCAAGGGTGACCGTGCCAAGCTAAATCCTCTCCAATTTCAGCTTGAGCAAAAACATTCAGGAAGGAGCATCCTTAAATCTTGAGGTGGTCAGAGGCAATATTTTTGTGCAATGTTTTTGGTTGCATTTCATTATGTTTATATATTAACTCTTGCAAGGATGACGTGTGCTTTTCTGCCCTGCTGAAATGCCATTACATTAGTGAAATTGTGTTTTGAAGCCTGAATATCGTTTGAACATTGAGTGCCAGCAGTTACCCTCTATGCTACAATGTCAACCTGCCAGGCCCCTACCTCATCTTCAGTAGCAGTGGCCGATACCCAGATATAAAGTTGATGTTTTGTTTTTGAGTGGTGTTTGGTTTAAGGCAGGTTTGCATGCTTATAGCACACATTTCTATGGGCTGCTTCTAAGGACAGTACAGCTGCTAAAGCAAAGCTGATGCTTTGTTGACCAGATATTTTGATAGCCATTGGGTTTTCAACATTTTTATCAGTGGTAATTGACAAAAATTCAGACTCTCCTTCCTGTGTCCATTTTCAGAGAAGCTAATAGTGACTGAACAACTCTTATTCAGTTTGTAAGCTGAGATTATCCTGAGCAGCCAGTTTTTGCTAAGCTGCCTACTTGAGGATGGCCATCAGGTGCAGCAAGTATTGAGTTCATCCCTTGTTTTTTGTTTGAGTGTCTTGGTACAAGCATTTACTGTTTCTATCACTAAGAAAGAATATGTCCAGATTTTTCCCATTGATTTCTGAATATAAAGCATCCTCATTTAAGTATGTCATCAGGATAATAAATATATTAGAGGAGTAAGCACCAGGGAGGAAAAAGAACTGTTTAAACTGGACAATGTTGGCATGAGAGCAATGTATGTAAGCTGACCATAAATATACTTGGGATGAGATTTGGAAGAAGGCTCCTAGTCACCAGAAGAGAGAATTTCTTTAAGTTTGGGAGTGTGGGAAAGAAACTGGATTTCCTTTAAGAATGAGCTTGGTAAATTTATATGAGGGATTATATGTCACAACCACAGTCAGTAGTTTTAGAGATACTTTTGCAATCTGTTTCTATTTCAAAGGAAACATGCAGGTCTGTGTCACCCTACTTTGGTTGTTTTTTCCATAGAACTTCTGTGCAGTTTCTTGAAAATGATCAGAATTCCAGTTCTGGACAGAAAAGTTCCGATTTTATTACCGTATACAGAACAAATCAGAGCAATGGCTGAAAAGCAAAGTTGAGAATAAATTACAAAAACTAACTGGCATCGTTCTGCACTTCCTATTTTCAGCACTAAAAATAGTGAGTCATTGGAAACTGAAATTTGGAAAGAATCATGTCAATACATAATAAACTGCAGGGAGAAGGTAATAAATCTTTCTTGTCTTGTCTCTATAAACCGTATGACGGAGCCTTGAGGTTCTGTGAGGTCTTTGAGCACAGTTCGTGCTCGGAGCTATTATGACTCTTCCGCTTCTGCAATGTGAGACTTCTCCAGCTGATGCAATGTGACTCCTGGGCCCCCGCATGCCTCCAGTTTGCGATGGAGGGGCTTGCAGGGAAGCGTGTGCAGCCCAGCAGTCTGGGTTCTGCTTGCTCTCCTCCTGAAGTTCGCTTCTACACCCTCAGGGTTTGCAGTAGCTTCTTCCTTCAGTGCCATCCCAGATCTCCTTTTCTCCCCTGGCATGAAGACGTTCAGCAGAAGTATCCCAGAACTTTGTGAGCTTATGCAGTTAGTTCAGGAGCTGATTATTTTTTTCTTACTCTACAGCCTCCCAGATCAATGGGCAAGCCTGTGTCTTTAATGTGAATCATCTTTCCTTTTCCTTGGCTCTTTTCCTCTCACAAATCGTATCCAGGTCCTTGCAGGTGCTCTCTTGGAGGGTCCCTCTGCTCCCCTATGGGAATTGCCCTACCAGTAAGCTCCAGATAACACTCCCCTCATATCTTACATGCACATGCCTGCTTTGTTGCATAAAATGCTTTTGGACTGGATTTTAGAAAGCAGGCTGGGAATTTGACAAATCTGGCTTTTCATGGTGGTGTGGTGGGGGAGGCTTCATGCTTGTTGAAGATAAAATTTTGTGCAGGAAAAAGTTTTCAGCTGAACCTTTTCTGCACTTCTTTGATCCAGGGTTGAATTTCTGGACAAAATTAAGATGAAAGTTCAAGTCAGGCTGAATTGTTTGTTCTCAGAATGTTTGATTTGATCTCTTGCTCCATCCTAAAAGCACTGCAGTGCCCACCTACCTTCAGTTTGCTCACAGCTGAGCTTTCCGTGCTGTTTTTGGAGGCATTTAGTTATGATCCACTTTCCCCATTAGTTCTAAGTATCTTCATAATCATCACTTGAATCTTCAGTTTTAGGAACTGCGTGGTTTAAAACAGGGTGACCAGATGGTGTGGAACAGACTAGTAGGAACAAAACCATTGCTGTTTGTGGATGTTGGGGTGAGGTCAATTTTTGACTTTCTCCCTAACAATCTATCTGCTTTGTCTCCCAGATAACCCAGTTTCAGAAGACTTTGCTCCTTATCACTGTACAGCAAATCTGAAACTGCTTTTAAAATCACTTTTCTTCTGGTCTTATTCTAGCAGCATGGCTGTAAGGTCACCTGAAGATTTGGGTTAGAAATAATATCAGAAATATGGAAGCAACAAGAAAACCAAGAGATTGCAATTTGCTAGGAAAGCTGAAGCTGTTAGATATTTTGGTTATGCTTTTAGAAGCAGATTTCCTCTGGCAATATAACCTGACTTTACTGCAACTCCAGCTTCTTTCTGTGAAGTCTTCCAATGGTCAAAATGATAAATGACCCCACCTTGGGAATGTTTACAGTTCCCAGTACACTGGAGGTGGACCAGATGCTGGGCACTCCCATCTTCCAATTCTCCAAAGAAGGGAACTAGCCATGGGGAAACTCTCAGTCAGTGACCCATGCCAATAAACTTTCGTAGGAGTCCCTAAGCGAGGGAATGTGTAAGCAAAGCCTCCAAGACTGATTTTAATGAATTTTTGTAGCCAGCTTCCTCCTCCTCTCTCTTGTTTTTCCAAATCAACTGTAGGAATAAACTGAAAAGCACTGTATATGTTAAAGCCCACAAGGAAATAAGCCAGAAAGTAATAGGGTAAGCTGAGTTATTAAAGTTGGGTCATACCCCGGAGGAGATTACAGCAAGATGAGCCAAAATAAATACACACTATATTTCTGTCATGTATCTTTGTTAATACCCTGGGTGGGCTGCAGTCAATTAACAGGGCGAGGGGAGAAAAGTAGACTACAGGGTTGTTACCGGCTTCAAATCCAGGTGGTTGGAGCCCAGTTCTCACTAATTTATATTCTTTCTCTGGACCAGAGTTTGATATTAGTTTGCTCTGAATCCGGAGTGATCCCTCTACTGATGTCTTTTACCAAACTGGAGTCCTGCTGAAATTGGAGTCTGTCCCTCCTGCCTCTTTCCTTGTTGGATGTTCTTAAGCCAGTTTATATTAAATGGAGGTTTGCTTCCAAACGGGCAGGCCTCGTGATAAGAAAATCCATGTGCCATTAAAAGCAAATCTTGCACAGCCAGTCTGTTCTGCAGGTTTTCTCCATTAAGATGTTAATCCCTGGATAACCTATAAGGGGAGGCATACCAAGGTTTTGGAAAGGGATTCCTAGTGCTGGAAGACATTACTGGGTTGGCCATGAGAACAGAGGGCGTTATCTCTTAAGATGTAGAGCCAAATCCTGGCTTTCATTAAAGTGGTGCAAATCTGGAAAATGCTGCCTTCAGTGTGTTCACTCAAGGTCTGTTCCCAGTGTAATGAGAAACAGAATCCTTGTTCAAAGATAAAACCATCAACCCACTGTTATTCCAGGTGTCTCTACAGGTGTAATCCTAACTTAGGGCTAAAATAAGACCTGACCTAAGCAGTTCTGTGAGAAGCTCAGCAGGCTGTGCCTAGAGCCCTGCCTGGGGATAAGCCGGGTCTGGCTCTCAGAGATGAGGCTGGGACACGTTGCCGTTGCCTTGAGCTGGGCTTTGCAGCCCTCGGTGTGTCAGGTTGCGCGGTGGTCTTGGCGTCAAGCTCGGCCTGCCCTTGGGTTGATTAACTGCCTTTTTGTGCTCCAGGTTCCCCAGGCTTTAGCTCAATGATCCCCTGTGGGCCTAGAGGGAGGCCGGGGCCATGCGGGCCGGCTGGTGGCCCAGGGGCTGGTGGCGCCTGTGCCCTGGGGTCGGCTGCGGGCAGGGAGGCTCCCGGCTCCCCCAGCCCTGCAAACACAAACACCAGGGAAGGGCAGAGCAAACCCCTTGGGAAACCTGCTTGTTTTGCTTTGCCTATCGCAAATCTAAACACAATATTTTCCCGTTCTTGGGCCCGTATCAACTGCTGACATTACAGCCGGGGCCGGCGCCCGGCGCGCATTGTCCGCGGGGGCTCGCGCGGAAGCGCCGGCTCCGCTCGGCCACTGTAAATATCCTCCCGCCGCCGCGGGCGCTCGCCCTGCGCCGCGCGGCCCACGGGACACCCTGGCACCAGGGCAGTGCTGGGAAAGATCTGCTGTGCCGATAAGGACGGAGCGCTCCACCCCCAGGAATGCTTTTAAAGCCCGGGTTTCTCGGCCGGGCCGCCGGGAAAGGGCCTTTCCCTGGTGCGGAGGATGAGCCCCTTGCTCCCCGGGCTGCTGAACGCTCCCAAATCCTGCCCCGCCTGGGGCTGGGAGCAAGGGGAGAGCGGCCTGCTGGCAGCACCAGGCTCAATGCTGCAAACACAACCTGCTGCTGGCGTGGGTTTGCCTCGGGTGGAGGGCAGTTCTGTAATGGAGCTACTGCTCGTTTGCGGGCCGTGTTGTGAGCAGCATCCTGGGTCCTCAGCAAGGAGACAAACGTATTTGCAGGGGCAGAGAGGTTTACAGCGTGCAGCTGTTTTCTGGAAGGCTGGAAGGGAAGATGTAGATAAGCAGAGATGCTGTTTGGGCTGCCAGGGCAGCTGCGGGAGCGCACGGGTGCTTGGGGATGTGCAGGAGTGGGCTGGGGGCAGCCTGGCCCCCTCCTTGGCCCTGGGTCCCTGTAACTCCTCATTTCCTTGTTAACAGCCTGGGAATGCTTTCCTCCGGGCACCCCGTGCTGCTGAATCCCATGTTTTCCACTGTGCCTCCAGGCTTGTGCGGCCCAAGGACATGCCAGAAACCACTGCTGGGGTGGAGAAGAGCCACCTGGCCCTGCACAGCGCAGCCCACAGTAGCTCCCTCTGCCATTAAGGGTTGTCTTTCCAAAGTCCAGTATAAACAGTCTCCTCTCTAATGAACGCACTAATAAATCAAATACGGCTTCGGCGACCTCGATGCGGAGGAGCTGGATATGATGTATGAGCAAGAAACGTCTCTGTGACTCTTGAATCCATCACAGCGCTACCGAGGGCAGCGTTATCGTCTCGGGATCGTCTGCTAGCTCAAGGCCGTGCTCGGGGCATGCGTGTCCCTGCCATGGGCGCTGCCTCCAGCCTTCGCCTCAGCTTTGCAGAGGCTCTTGATCTGCTCTGCCTTGCTCTAGCAGACGAACACCTTTTTGGTGAGGACGTTCGTCCACGCTGTCGGTGGGGATCAGGCTGCGAGCAGACACAGCCGTGCTGTTCCCGTAACTGGGGAGCAAAGCGCTCGAGGGCTCTCTGCGTCCTGTGAACTTAATTTCAATGTGTGTTGTTGCCAGCAAGCTAGAGGTTGGAGAAGAGTCTGTTCCCCATTACACAGCATGCGGCTAGAAAGCACAGCACATCCTGCTCCCTGCTGAAATGGGGTTGTCCTGGGAATGTTGCTGTGTTCATGCAAGGTCTTTTTGCCATGAATCTTTATTTGCCCTGTCCGTTATAGAAGCAGCAAGCGTGCAGGAGCCGCGTGCTTTGCTGTCCTCAATGGGCGCGATAGGAGAAGCCACTTGTCCTGGCAAAAGGGCTCTGCTTGAGTGCTGGTGCAGCCCTGCTCTTTTGGCTAACTTTGTCTGTCCTGCTAAGCAGCAAAAAGCAAGAGCTCTGTTTAAGTTGAATTAATTTATATGGGGATTTCACCAGACATGGGGTGGTTCTACTGGTGCTGGTTCTTTCCAGCAGCAAGAGAAGGGACGAGCGCTTATCCAGCCAGGCTGGTCCTGGCAGGGATAGAGCAGCCGATGACTTTGGTCAGGGATGGGCCCAGTGAGGGGAGAAAACCCTTCTAGGGATCCGGTAACTCATCCCTATGGAGATGAAAACCCAGGTCTGAGGGGCAGCCCCAACCTGTGCCAGCCCTGGCCGAGATCAGTGTGCTGTTCCCACCAGCTCTACACAAACACAAACGTTTCCCATGCAGCTTTTTCCACCAAAAAAGTGCTGATCTGGTCATGCCAGGATGTTTTCTGAGCCTATGTGGGGTTTATTGAAGCTTTTGTTTAGATTTTTAGGTTTTTTGGTTTAAACTTCAGTGTCCTCCTCAAACCTTTTCATAATGAAGGTGTTGCCCCATTTTGGGATGGAGGGTTGTGGAAACAGCAGCTTCAGTATTTCCCTCAATTGAGTAATTAGAAGAAAAGAAAAGGAAAAAAAAAGAGAAAAGAAAACAGTAAACCCTAAAACCACAATTTCAAATGGAATATTTGGATTTGTCAAGTAATTTTTTTGGTCAGCCCCAAATAAAATGTCAAGGTTGCCAGGCTCCTCAGTCTGCCCTGACGCCCCTGTTGGGACAAGGGGCTGTGGCCATATCGATTCTCCCTAATTCTGTAGGTGAGCTCAGGCTTCAGTGAATAGTTTGAATGAGTTTCCCTTCGTTCCACGTCCTCTTCAGTACTTAAAACTGCCTGAGGAGGACATGGGGTGGAGGAATAAAAGCTCTGGGCAGGATTATGCAGGGGTCAGGTGCTCCCCCTGGGACTGGGGCAGGTTTTAAGGGTTCAGCTGTGCTTACTGTGGCCAGGATCCTGGTGCTGATCCTCGGTGCAGGATTCGGCCCCTCCTTTCTGGTGAAGTTGGTTTTTTTGAGTTTGCTCAGTCTCTGGTTCAGGTGCTTTGAGGATTCCTGGTCCGGCTGCTTTAGCTGAAGACATTGCTGGGTGTTTTACGAACATCTCTGTCAATGGCAGGTTTGTTTTTGTGGAGAACTGTCCATAACCAGGGATGAAAGAAATGCAGAAGGAGAAATCAAATGCAAAACCCTGACTCTGCTGAGGAAGCACCTTAGTTTAAGTTTAAAAAAGGGGCCCGGGGATGAGCCGGGCTTGTTGAAGGTGGCAGGAGGTGGCGCAGCCCGTGGGCTGTGGTGCCCAGCTGTGCAGAGCAGCTGTGCACAGCTGGACACGCTGCCGGGTGCCTGGGTCCCCCCGGCTCAGCAAAGCTGCCTTGCTCAAGAGGTGTCCTCGGAAGGTCCCTCTGGGACCTGCTCCCTAAATTAGCAATGTTAGTGTCGCTTTTCCCCTCCTTTCTGTTCACCCCCCTGCTGGTGGCACCGGGGGGCGGGGAGCTGAGGTCCCTCCTGCAAATCCAACCCCCCGAAATCTCTCCACGCTCTGTTGGGGGAACCGAGTGGTTCATAGACCTGCACGGACTGGGAGACTGAACTTGCTCAGCCTTCAAACTTCATGAGAATTTGAATTACACTTTCCATGGAAAGAAAGGGAAGGAAAAAGTATTTGCTTCTTTTTGGCAAGCTGAAGAGAAGGGGCATGTGGGCCAGCCCAGCTGTCTTCCCTTCTTGTGCCGCACACCAGCAATCCTGCTTCCCCAGAAGCTTTCACATAAATAACTTGTCCCAGCACCTCATTTGGTTGCGAGCTCCTTTGAAATGGGCTTATGAGCCCTGTTCCTAATGAGCTGAGAAAACTGCACCTAGGCTTGATGTTCAGCAGAGATTGAGCTGCTCTTAGTGCTGTGGTGTGTGAGCAAGTCGGGGATTCAAGCAAGAGAAGGGCTCAGATGCCCTGATGCTGCACGAGGAGGGTGCCCTGGCAGGCGTCTGGCACAAGGAGCATGGGCATGGAACGGGCTGGCTCCCATCCACCCATCCCTGGGCTCGGTGCTTTTGTCTCCCAGTTTCAGAGCTGGGATCACAACCAGGGTCCTGCAACTGCTGAATCGGCTGGGGACGGGTCGGGAACAAATCTGGCCCCTGGGTCACTCTGAATCCCATCTGTTGTATTTACGGGTGCATTGCTGCTCTTTGATGTGAGCTTTCTGCATGATTCCTTGGAAAAAAACCTTCCCCTAATTAAATTAAAGGAAAAGCATCATTGGGGCTCAGAGCCTCGGTTAGGAGGAAAAGCAAACTCGAGCTATAAGCATTTAAACCCCTTTCTGGCAGGACGCACTAAATTCTGCTTCACATAGCCAAGAGTTCCCACATGGTGCAGAGCAGTTGCAAGGACAAGATGGAGCTGATTGCAAAGATTGCCTTTGTGTGTCTCCAAAACGGCCAGAGACACCCAGCGAAACCCCCATCTGCTCAGGTAACAGCTCTGCCACCCGCAGGGCTGCGAGACCCGCTCCAGGAGGGGTGGCAGCTCCTCATGGCCCCATCTGAGAGCCCTGGCTGCATCCAGCAACGTCCCAGCGACTGCAGTTGGCTTTTACGGAGGCTTGCAGACGAGTTGATGGGCTCACTGACCAATTCAGCAAAGCACTTAAGCACATACTTGAAGCTAAGCAGCTTTTTAAGAGCCTTTATGAGCAGGAGCCAAGACCAGTGAATGCACCAGATCCTGCTTCCTTGGCCTAAAGTCAGCGAAGTCATGGTCCAATACAAGAGCCATCTGCAAATTGCCTTTTTTCTTTTTCTTTTTTTTTTTTTTTTTTTTTTTTTTTTGCCTGAGTCAGAGCTGAGTTCAGAGCGGTCAAACATTTTGCTGTTGCAGTCTGTGTGCAGGGCTGCGCTGTGCTCAGGATGTGCCGTGGACTTTGGCCACCCGTCCCCAGAGTCCTCCCTGGACACTGTGCTTTAACCCCCACATCCAACCCCCTTCTGTCTGTGCTAGTGACCCCTCTTTCTTTTCCCCAAACTTTCTGATTCCTATGAAGCTTTTGTGTGAGAGGTTTAAAGAGAGACTGCAGGTCTTGAATGTTTGTGCATTTGTGGATTCAAGCAAGGGGGAGTGACACACCTCGTCTGGACCAGAACATGCTAAATGGGTTTTCCTCTAGGATATTTTATAATCAATGATTAATTTTATTAATAACTAGCTGTACTTTTCTCTCAACTGTGATTTTTGCTTGGGGCGGTGGCTGATTTTGCAGAACAGCTCCCAGGAGGCAGCAAAGGCTCCAACCCCGGCTATATGTCCAAGCTGTCAGAGATCTGTGCCCGCTTGGGAAAGGAGAAGAGAGAAATTGTGTTGTCTGGCTTGTTGGCTCTGTTTCCTTCACTTGAGGCAATTTCCTTTCGCATTGAGAGTCAAGATGTAGAGGGAGATGGTTGCTGGAAGAGGAGCTTTAACTGAGATGCCAAATCTCCTTTGTCATCTTGCCGCTTTTGGCATCCCAGGTTATTGACTTTAGTGTTGCTTAACCAGGGAACAAAGTACACAACCGGGAACGGGGAGGCTGAGATCCCTCAGAAGATCCTTTGCACTTGGGCTGTGTTGACAAGAGGGTGTTTTTGTGTGCACAGGGCTGAGTCTGCACCCAGATCTCGTGGTGCTCGGGTGGGAGCAGGTTTTGGGAGCCTGGACAGAGCCTCGCTGAGCACGCAAGCCTGGTCCAATGGTGATGGTGTCGGCTGGCTCTGCTCGCGTCCCTCTTGTTGCCTGTCTCACCCACACCCATATAATGCCCTTAGCTGTTGGCCCGTGGGTGATGTTCGCTGCAAATCCCGGAGGCAGAGGAGAGGCTGTGCTGGCTTTGGAGCCTGCAATGGGGCTTGGGAGCAGCCGAGGCTGCAGGAGGGACACAGGGAAGTGAGGATGGGGTGGCACCAGCTGGAGCCCATTCTGGGTGCTTGGGCACCTGCAAGGCTGTGTGCAGCTGCACTGCTGTGATTGCACGGGGCCAGGACACCCGTGTGCTTGGGGCTCGAAGCGATGGGCTCCACAGCCTCCTGGTGAGCTCTTAACAACACACTGGATTGCTTTGGAAGCAAAGATGGGGTGGACAGTATGGCAGGAGAGCTGCGAACGGCAGCATTCCTAGATGGATACCCTGGGAATGGGCAGCCTGTGGGGCTGCAGCCTTCCCTCCGTGCCCAAGTGCATGCGGTGGATGCTGCTCTCCTAGCACAAGGGCTGCCTTTTCCCCTTTTTTGTTCAATCCTCGTACCTGCGCTTGCAGAATCGATGTCAAACCGGAGAGCGAGCAGGTCTCACGCTGCCACCCTGCAGCCACTCGTCAGCTGTTTAGAGGCAGATGCAAACCAGCCACAGCATAGTTCATATGTGTGGAATGACTAAGAAAAAAAAAATTGTTAAGCAGTGCCAAGCACTGCTATTGTCTAACCTGCTGGAAAGTGCCAGCCTTGCAAGTTCCGTCTTTCCTGGGCTAAGAGGAATGAGTGAATTACACAGAATTTCATGTGTTTCTTCTCTCAATTTGCGGTTGTTGAGTTCAGCAGTTTTTTTGGTGTGTTTTAGGGAATGATTCACTTATTTTTGCTCAGGGCTAGTTCAGTTTCAGCTAGGAGTGGGCCAAGAAGGATATGGGTTTGGTTTTGCAAAACCTCATCAGTGACTTTCAATTTGCTAATCCAAACCCAGAACTAAAGGGTGGCCTCCATCCAGCTTCTAATTTATCTAAAATCAAATGATCTCAAACCAATGTGGAGGTCTGCGAACATGGTTCTGCTTTTAACCCTCTCTTGCTCCATCCTCACCTTTCAGAAAGAAGGAGCAGGAGTTTTTAAGTGACCTCTAAATGCCAGAACGTTTTTCATGGCATTTGTTTGCAGCGCTGCCATTACCAGGGGTTTGTTGGCCCTCCCTTTGCCGCTTCACCGGGAGCGGGAGCAGGGCGATGCTCTTCCCTGGCGTCAGCCGGATCTGTTCCCACATCAGTTTCCCAGCTCAGAAGCAGAGGGATGGGTCTGTTCCATGTCTCTAAGTCTCTACTGGGAGGTGAGGTACTTTTTTTAATGATGATTTCAAGCTGGTTTCCTTTTTTCTTTTTTCCTTTTTTTTTTTTTTTGGCAAAGCGCAGCTATAAAGTGCTTTGGAGGTAAAAGTGCTAGAAATGAGTCTCAGGGTGGGACAGTTTTGTGTCTGTAGCAGCCCCGGTGAAGTCTGAGGTTCATGATAGCCCCAGCCGTGGGTCCTCTCCCAAGCCCAGCCCTGTCCCAGGCTGTCCCTGGGCAAAGGGCATCATCCTAGCTCAAGGCTGGGAAACGGGGTCTCAGGGAGGAATAGTTTGCCCAAGGAGACACGGCAGAGCCAAACACTGAATTTGGGTTTCTGGGCTCTGGTCGGCTCCCTCGGATGCAAGGAAACCCTTCCCTGCTGGAGGTGGGCAGAGCTGAGGTTCCCCTGGGCAGCAGCATGGGAAAACCCCAGGCTGGCAGCAGCCCTGGGCACAATATGAACCACTTTGGCCCTGCTCTGGCTGTGGCTCTGCAGGAGGCTCTCCCGGTTTTCCAGGGAGCAGAGCACCCGCGGCGGGGAGCGGGCGAAGAGCAGGGCTCATGGCACAGGATTGGATTTCCTCTCCAGCGGAGACCTCCGGAGCCTCCGAAACAGAGCGCTGCTGTCTGCGAGCAGGAGTTGAACATCTGGTAGAGGTTAGGGTCAAACATATAAATGGGGGAAGCACAGCACATTTCATTAAAATACTCAATCTGTGACGTCAATTGAGCTGATCAAGCCCTTCTGTGCTACAGTCAGGGAACCATTAACTTTATCCAGTGGAGAATGTTTATATGGAAAATATGAATCCAGGAAGTTTCTCCTCATTGTGATATTAAGATTATCAAAGTAGCTGGTTCCCTCATTCTCTCTTTTCTCTTTTTGCTTTCTATTGCTTTTCTGCCCCGTTACCCCAGCTCTGGTCTCTTTACTGCCTCTGATCCTTGCAGTTTGCCCCATCTCAGCTGGTGCTGCTGCCCTTTCCCTCCTATGCCACAGATGCTGCAGAAGCCCCTGGCTCTGGACTTGGTGCTCACGTTTTGCTAGGAGAGTCCTACAACACGTGCACATGTTGGCCATGGTCCAAAATACACTTGGAAGAATTAAGATTAGGTTTAGGAGTGCAATAAAGAAAAAAAAAAAGCTTCCACTGGAACAAAAGTGCTCTTGCAGTTTAAAAATCAAGACAGTGTGGATAAAACCACGTGAAATATCAGGGGATCGATTGTGACACCCCCGGTGCCCACGGAGCACTGGGATTTGTGGATGTTTTGTGTAAGACTTTCAAGGCTTTACATTTTTCTCCAGTAATTCTGATTCCTTCAAAGCCTGCTCTGTTCCTGGCAGGAAGGCGCCGATCTTGATTTCTGTGCAGCCAAAGAAAAAGCTGCCATTGAATGACTTGATTATAGTGTCTGGCTCCTGGAAACCTGACCAGTGGCAAAACTGAAAGCGTTCATTACGGGAAACTCCCCTCCTCACCATCTCCAGCTCATTATTCAGCTCTGAAGTGCAGCTCTTCCATGGAAGCGGCTCCCTTGCTTGCAAAATACGGCCGTATTTCACATGCGGTTGGCCCCGTTTGAGCTTCTAGGGCAGGTGGTACCTCCTGGAGGCCAGATGGTAAATGGGAGGTTGACACGTCTGGCTTGGGGGGTTGTGAGCTCTGGGTCTCCTGTGCTTGGATCGTGCAAGTCCTTTGCTGTGGCAGGACCCGTTGCTCCAGCTCGCTCAGGACAACGGGGCTGCGGAACATGGGATGAGATCCCTGTGCTCTGCCTGGCCTCAAGGAGTCTGGCAGAGAGGAGATCACCTCTGGGTGTTTGGCCTGGTGAGCTCCAATCTGCTTTCAGCAGTAGATTGTGGACCTTTGTGTCCAAGACTAAAGTTAGACCAATGACTTCTGGTGCTCTGCAGCTCTCTGGGGTGGCAGTACCCATTTAAGACCCTGAAGCCTACCTCAGGAAAAACGGGATCGTGACAGCTGTCTCCTTCCCTTTTGTTCTTCAGGGCATTCAGTGAATAAGATGATGGGAGGGAGAGATGGAGCTGAGTGAACCAGGTGGTTGTCTTCCTTCTCCCTCTGATTCAGGAAACTTGGCGGCTCTCAGTACTTCCCTGCCAGTCTTGAATTTCACTCTCACAGCAGCTAAGGGCTAAGGTCTCTCATGAACTTTGTGGCTGTGGTGGGCATTGAGCTCCTGGAGCCATGCATTTGAGTATCCTTGCTCCTTTCAACCAGCTCTTAACTTTTCTTAGTTTTCCTGCCATCTGCCAAGAGGTTTTGCTGCCTGTCTTAAATTCTATGTATGTATTTCTCTTGCCAGTTTCCTAAATTGGTCTTTTCCTGAAATCCTTTTTTCTTAAGGAAAATAGTCAAATAGGCACCTTCCTCCCACAACACATGCACACCTTGACAGTGTTAGTCATGGGCCAGGTCTGCTGTGGTTTTCTTGGAGAAAGGCCTCCAGAGCAGCTTCTTCCTTCCCTGTGAAGGGGCTCTCTAGGGTTGTTTTCTTTTCTTAACTTGAAAGAGCTTTTGTTTTACTTCTGAGCAAGCCCTTTGCTTTCAGTGACCTGATTTCAGGGACATACAGCAGCTGGGAAAACAAGAGCGCTGTAAAAGCAGCATCCACCAAAGACTGCACCAGCAGAAACCATGAGAAAAAAGATTATTTTGCCATGTGTCTGGGTGGTCCACATGGATCCTGGGGTATCTGGTGGATCCTGTGAAACTTAAAACACATCTCTGGGCACAAATATTCCCCCTCCAGGTTCAAGGATCTCATTATCTCCTGCTATATCCCGTAACTTTTTCACTGCTGAGGTGCTTGAGCATCCATTTGGTGAGGCAGGCGTGAACTTCTCAGACATGGATGTGAAGCTGTCCAGGGCAGGTCGGCCAACATGCTAGTGAAAACGCATTACTGTATTCAAAGAGAAATCATGTTTCCTCCTTTGAATTGCAGCAATCAACTGAAGTACTTCCAGACCAGAGCCAACTGTTTGAAATAGGATATTTGATTTGTTTTGTGTCACTTAGCACTAGTCTCCATGATGTCTAAGTGAAGAGGGGAGGGGAAAAGAAAAAAAGAGGCCAATTCTTTCAAAGTCAAAAGCATTTGCCAAACATGACAATATGCTTTTGCTCTCTAATTAGATGATCTGCCAGAGTAAGCACGAAAACAACGCTTGCCTGCACTTAGTTTGTGGAGGTACTACTCAAAATTGGATGATACCTTCTGGATTCTCTACTGAATGGCCCAATATGCAATTAAGGGTTAGCACTACTGGGTAGCTAATTATGCTGTCAAGTAATTTTATTCACACGTGTATGAAGTTGGCTATCTGCTTGAAGAGCTGTGACTCTTGACAGTCACCTGGAGATTGGAAATGCCAGTTAAATGTCAGTTTAGTGACAGTTAAAACTGGAATGTTCCTCTGGAACCGCAGCAGACAAGGGACTTTACAAACAAACTTTTACCCATTTGCATGACTTAAGTTTTATGAAATCACTCTGTTGGATTCAACATATTGACTTTTGCGCTAACGAAGCCATCTGGCTGTATTTCTGTGAAGCCGGAATTTCTTTTGATCTCTGCATTTCAAGTGCAATCCC
Organism: Tinamus guttatus; assembly: GCF_000705375.1. The sequence goes on along the minus strand of NW_010582381.1, from coordinate 238,464 downwards.
AGTTCCAGACTGAAGTGGATCTCAGTTGCTGCATCTGTATATTATCAACCAAGGAAAGTGTTAATATTATCATTTTTGGGGAGAAGCAACCCAAAATGTCAGTGCAGAACACAGCCAGAACTATGACTATTGAATGGATTTTTTCCATGAGCACGTGCAAACCTATGAGCACGTTTCCACATGGAACCATCCTCTGGCAGAAGTTCACACAAAGCAAGATCTGCGAAGCATCCCAAGGCCTTTGTCCATCCAAAAAAACTCAGCTGCCCTGAGGCAAGCTCAGGGCAAAGGGGCTCTCATTTCACTCTCTGATTGTGAACGTTTTCGTGGTCTCCTTCACGCAACCTTGACTCCCTTCAGCTCAGAGCTTTCAGGTCAGTTGGAGGCCACGTTTGAGTTGAGTTCAGCTGAGCTTTCGCTAAGGGCGATTGATATGGATCGACAGGAACAGGCTGGAACCAGGAGGTTATGAATTAACAGAAACAAGAGCGCCCATGAATGACATCAAAACCTATCTGAAGCTACGCCTGCAGTGATATACAAAAAGCCAAGAGAGAGATAGGAACCCCAGAGGAAACCAAAAGGAACAATGTAATAGCGATAAGATAGTGGCTGCTGAAAACAATGCAGGAATGATTGAGACCGAATGTGCAGCGGAGTGCAGAGCTCGGAGCCAAGGAGGAAGCCAGAGGAGCATGGCAGGAGTGACCGGAGGGCTCTGCCCCGGAGGAGAGCGATCCGGATGAACGTTGGGAGTGGGGCTCCACGGAGGTGTTTGGAGGCGCAGGGCTCCCGATGGCACCGTGCTTGGTGGAGCTGACAGAGATGGAAGGATGACTTGCTCCATGCTAGAGTCCCCAAATGGAAAGGTGGTTGTGGAAGAAGTGGAGAGGAAAAATAGGCATGGTAGTAAGCAGGACTGAAGCGGAGGAGGCTGCGGAACACGTTTCGGTTTGGGCTGACGGGGTTGGTTGTTCATCGTTGCTCGTACCCCGCTCTCTCGTGTCTCACAAGGAGGGTGCTTGGTCCGCCCGAGGTGACCAGCTGTGCCCAGGAGCCGCGGGCAGCCCTGGGGCCTGTGCGGCCATGACGGCGCCGCGTCACGCCATGGCAAATGGAGCCGGCGATGCGCTGCGCTGCTCTCACGTGTCCCTTCCCTCCGCGGCAGGGGAGCCGAGGGACGGGAACGAGGGCTCCCAGGGGAGAGGACAGTGTGGGTTAGGCTGGAGCATGGCGGGAAGGGCCGTGTTCAAGGACCCAACGCTGTTAACCAAGGACACGAGCACACGGAGCTCCAGGGGCCTGGCGAGTCCTGCAGGCCGCAGCGGGGATTACGTGTAAACCCCTCATGTTCTGCTTAAACTCATGCTTAAAAACAGCTTGGAATCAGGGACAGCAAAGCCAGCCATGTGCCACTTCTCATAGTTATTCCTGGAGGTTTCCTGGAAAGGTTGCACCCTGTGTACTTTTCATAAGATAAATCTAGGATATAATTATTTGAATAGAGCTATATGTGATAAAAATCTGTTTACATCACAACGTCTCCAGCCAAATGATTGACGTATACATTTCTGCCCTTCCATTGATGTAACTTCTCAATTTCCTGTTGATGTCTAAGCTTGATTTATTTTTCCATTTATTTGCGTTTTACAAAGCACTAAAGAGCTTGGCATTTGGGTCTTTTTTTGTCAGCTCAACCCTCTTAGTCCTTGATCACTTCATTGTTTCTGCAAACAATGAAAAAGTGAGATGGAAAGAACAGCTGTGAACAGCTGGGCTTGTTGGCCAGGTGTTGCCCTGATATTAAAGTATCCTCTTTGGAGCAAGGCTTCTATTCCCTGAAAAAGGCTAAAAGACCTAAATCCAGGCAGACTTCACTCTATCTGCTCTTTTTGAATACATGACATGACACAGCTTTGCTGAGATCCAAGAAAGGAGCCTGAGACAAAACAAAATAAGCAACAAAAAATCGCCTCTAACCTGCTCTCCCAGTTGCATCAGTGGGGAGTTCCAAAAGGTCTCAACAGTCACGTTTTGCCAAGCTTTTGGCAAATAATTTGGGTTACTTATCAAAGGGTTGGGGAGCCCTTCCTCTTTTCATCCTCCAGCTCATCTCTGCTTATCGAAGACTCCTTATAGGAATTTAGGAGTCCCAGTTGGGAGCAACTGGTTTTTTGGAGCAGCTTCACAGGGTTGCTCGGACCTGCAGGAACCATCGTTGTGTTTTACTGTGTCTGTGAGGCTCCCCTGGGCAAAGAGCCTCTACTTCCTCTGCTCAAAAAAGTCCTCTGGCTCCTAGAAAACGTCCCTGCTTGTCCCAAGGTAACACAGTCTTGAAAGCAAATCAAGAAATAAAGAAAAAGTGGATTGGATTCAGAAGCGAATTGATTTATTGTCTGCTGACATTGTAACTCGATCGCAGCGATGTTCGCCCGGGCACCAGGAATAGTGATGTATAACTTACACATCCCACCCTGGGGAGATTTATTCAAGGAAAACAGAGAGAGAGGCAAATACCCATATGTCATCCTGAGGAGAGATGTGTAGATTTTGTGCCAGGTGGCCCAGGAGAACCATTCAGCACCACCAGCAATGCCGGTGGCCTTGGCCCACCAAGTGCCTCTTGCTAGCGTGCCCCAGTCAAAATGAGCAGATCCAGATTTACTGGAAAGAAAGCAAAGGGTAAGAATATGGCCTTAAATCTCTGAAAGTAGTAAAGCAAGAAGCTACAGCTCTAAGAGTGATTTCCCAGTTGCAGTGTTTTACTACCTGTATTTGTACCTGTATTTCTGGAAGCCACTATCAAGTTAGTATCAGCTGAGCACACGTACCTGAATTGAGCTCTAAAGCTGTACCTAAACCCACCTCAATTCAGAAAAGTGCCTAAGCCTGTAGCTCTGTGGCAGTCAAACCAGACAGGTGCCTCCTTAAGGACTGGGCTAACGGAGGCACCAAGATGGCCAGAAGGGATGGGGAAGGTTATGTGCGTAATTTCTATTGCAACTCAGCACCTGATGCTGCATTACTGAGGCCTGAATCCTCTCCAGCTGTGAATTTGCTTGGACGTTGATTGCAAATATGGGAACAGGAGTTGAGTCCGCATGTCTGGATGGTGGTGGGGACAAGGTGCTCTTGTGGGTGCTGCATCGATGGAGTTGACACTTTTGGGGACACCAGCTAAGCATAGTAGCTGTGACCAGTGCTTTATATGGTAAGACCTGGTTTGGGCTTCTGATTTTTCTTTTTATTTTCAGCAAGTTTTAGCATGCACTTAAACTTAGCTGTTTCCTTTACCTCTGCTAGGCTATCGATAGCCTGAAATTTAGGTATATCCAATTAATATTTGTGGTTTCAGAGTTCCTCAAGGAATCCACAATACAAATAGCGTGATATTTAGTGTGAATATGAATAGGGGCTATTTAAATAGACTAAATCTGCATCCTAACGATTATTTGACGTTTTTCCTGTTCTTCCTGAATTTCTGCTCCTCTGTGAAGCGCAGAGGTCCCCTTGCTGCCCTAGGCTTGCCCACGTCGCCGTTTTGGGTCCCCGAGGTGCTGCTGATGCTCCAGTGCCGCCTGCCGGCCCCGGCGCCGATTCGGGCTGAGCTCGTGCGCTGCCTCCTTGGGTTTTAGGTGCTTGCATTAGGAAAGCAACAGCACCTACGTGTGGCCAGCATGCACTAGACGTGTGCAAGGGAGCTGCAAGAGATCTGTGGGTGCACAGGGGTGTCAAGTCCTTACGTCCGTTGTGCAGCTGCCTGTGCTTTGTTGCGGGTGTTGGTGGATGTGAGGTGAGTGCCAGGGGCTGCACTGCTGCCGTGTTGCTCTTTCTGGTGCTGTGTGGCTCAGTGCCTGCCCCTTGTCCCCTCTAATTTCTGACGGTACTGCTTAGCCTGCCTTCTCTGTAATTGCCAGCTATATCGAAATTCGATGGGCAATATAGAAATGAGCAGGCAGGGGGGGCTTGGCTGCAGCCAGACTCGGTTATATGGGGGGTTCTGGTCTTTTGCTCTTGTTCCGCGTGAATCCGCTGGCCTCGTGCTTTCCTCTGGCATCGCTCTGGGCTGGGATTGAGGAGGTTTATCCCACAGCAGCTATTCTGAGCAGCGACGTTGCAGTTAAGCCCCTCAAGCCTCCGGGCTGACCCGCTGGGTCACAGCTCCCGTCGCGGTGCCGCGGACCTGCCGGCGGCTGCTCCTGGCATCGTCCCTAACCTGCTTCAGTGCAAGTGGCTTGAGCTGCTCAGCCGAACAAGTGCTGACCCGGGTTAGGGGAACGGGATATTGCGGTTTCTTGCAGAGGGATTTTGCCCCTCTGCCCCATGTGCCCTAGCTCCCTATGAAGCTTCCAGGACATCTGCGACCCCTTCCCTCCAGGGCCTCTCCCCAGGACCTTCACTCCAAGCTCAGTTGTGCTCTGGTTGCAGGGGGCAGTTGGCTGCTGGGGTGTTTGTTTGTTTGTTCCTTTGAGGTTTTTAACCCTCAAACTTGGAGTCCGCTCTGAAGCCCATCACTTCTTTGGTCTCTGTAATTTAGATGCTACTGGTTTCTGTTCTCATCCCAAGCTCCCTGGCAGCCCTTAGTCTCTTGTGTCCAGCCGGGGATGCTCTTCCTCACACGAGACTTGCTTTTTAGATTAAGTTTTAAATGATGGAGTAGTGGGTAAATCGTGGACTTCAGAGAATGCCCTTTTGAAGGTGTTTTCTCCAAGGGCAGCTGTGTTACCCGCTGCCTCTGCTCTCTGACATGCAGCCGTTCACCAGGCGGATCCGAAGCAACCGAAACCACAAATGGGTCCCATGGACACCCGGTCTCATTGGCACCGCTAGAGCGATTCTGAGCGAGCACCCAGCAGTGTCTAAGGATGAGGAAAGCGGAATTTGCTGAGTTTTCCCTACCCGCCAAAGTGTCTGCATCCCTTCCTGGCTCCGAGGAAGTTTGTGCCACATTGCTGCAGAGCCAAAAGTGCTGCCACCACCCCGCTGGTGAAAATGCACGGCAGCAATCGGGAGTTGTATCCATGAGGAAAATGTGTGCGCGAGGAGGTGGCAAGGACTGTCCCGGGCTGGGACACGGGACGGGCAAGAGGAAGAGGTGGCCAGGGAAGGAGTTTGCTCCCGGCACCAGGGAAGGCTGCCAGGTCGCTGGAGTGGGACTCTAAAAGCCATAAAAAGACTGGGAATTTGTGTAGAGGGGGGTTCCTGCAGCACCGACGGCTCCTGCACCGTGGTGGCAGGACGGTGGTGACAGACCTTGGTGCTCCTCAGGGCAGGGAGGGTGAACAGGGGCGTTTCAGGCTGCTCCACGTGTGGGTCGGAGCAGAAAAGCTGGCATCAGCTCTGAGGCCCTTCAATTTAGATGCATTGATAGGCTTTATTATAGATGCCTATCTAAATTAAACAATTAAAATGTCATGTACTTCCCAATTGCTATGATAAGCAGAAATATGAAACCAAACTATCAGTGTGGAGGACTTTGGAGGACACAGATTATGTTTTGGAAAACTTACTGATAAAACAAAGAGAGGGAGAGAAAAAATTCTGTAAATGCAGTGCTGAGTTTTCAGACTCTAGGCTGCTTTTTGACGGCTACTCTAAATGGCTTAAGCTAACATAAAATCCCCAAAGCATAATCTAAAATAAGGGTGTCCTACCACAGATCTCTACCAATATGGGGAATATATTGAATTTATTATTTTTGGTACTGAATTTTTTACGTAGTAAACTATAGATGTAACTTATGCATAAACCCCGTTGCTTTCCAATTGCACTTGTTGCTTTCAAGTCAGTTTCTGCAGACTTTAGTGCTTCCTCCTCGCAGCTAGTGTCACACTGGGGATTCTTCCTTCGTGACGCCGGTCGCTCTGAGCAGCCGAGGCGCCGGGAGGGCAGCGAGCGCCTCAGCCTGACCCACGGGCTGCTCCCGCGCCCTGGCCCTGTGACATATTTCTCACTTGCAGCTTAGAGGTGCTGGGTCGTCTCCTCGGTGCCCCGCAAAGCCCCTTTCACCCACGCGGGCAGCGCCAGGAGCTGGGCCAGCCTAATCTTGTCCTAAAGCCACCCTCGCCGGAACGCTGACCGAGATGGTGAGAGCGTCCCTGCCCTTTGCTCCTGGGCTGGCTTGGACATTGGCGCTGTGTTTTGGAGCCCTTCCTAGCGTGGTCTTCCAAGGAAACCGCAGGCTCCGTGCACGGCAGCTCCATGCGCTGCCTGTCAGCGCGGTGGCACCTTGGCCACGAGCCCTGCAAGGCTTGGTGGCCAGGCTGCGCTCGGCAGGGACGAGCTGCGTCATCATCCCCAGCTTTTTTTAGCAAGCAGCGAGTTCACCTGGGATAAAGAAAAGGGTCTTGCTGGGGCTGCAGGGACTTGCAGTTGTGCTGCACCCTCTCATGCACGGGAGACCCGTCCTGGCCAGGACGGAGAGGCCTGCGGGCCTGGGGCTGCTTCGGCTCTGCTGTTTGCAGAAGGGCCCACGGGGCAGCCCGTGGTGTCCCGGGAATGTCAGCACAGCGGGCATGACAAGAGCATTTAATCCATCTAAAGCACCTCTTACTGCACCAAGGCAGTGCAGAGGCCTTAGCCAAGATGGGAGTCGGGCTTGCTATATCCCATAAAATGTGCCCTGCAAATGACTTACCCCTATGTTATCTCCATGCGCATTTACTGCTTACACAGCTGATATCTGCTCCTTCTGCCCCGAGGACTCGGTTCTGAGCCCAAACTCCCTGGAGAAGGTGGAAAGGCACCGTGTCCTTTGAGGAGACCTGGCGTTTGGGACCTGCTGGAGCGAGGGGAGAGCTGCCAGGGGAGCATTCAAATTTAGCTTCTGCCACTGTAGGCAATGCGGCATTAAAAGAAGGAGATTAAGTTATTAAACTGAGCTGCTTTAATCACGCAGTTCGGGGAAATCCATTGCTACAGGAGAGCGGAGGATTAATGTATTTTTACCGCAAAGCCAATACATCTCTTCTGACCAGTTAGCAGCTGCTCACTCGCGCATATGAAACTTCATTCTCTGGGTGTGCGGGCGGTGGTATGGGATCAGATGGAGTTTTATTTGGAGATTGACCCCGTTACCCTGAATCTCATCATTCTGGTGGCGAGCTACGTCATCTTGCTGCTGGTTTTCCTCATCTCCTGCGTGCTCTATGACTGCCGGGGGAAGGATCCCAGCAAGGAATACGCTCCCGAGATCCCCGCGGAGACGCAGCCTCCCATCCGGCTGGTGGTGATGCAGCAGGGTGCCCCCGGCACCCGCTGGGCCAAGGGAATCGTCTCTGCCTACGGAAGCCCCTCCGACCTGCCGGGGAAAAGGACTACGGCCGTGTGAGGGACCCGGCGCTCGGCCCGGCCGGCCGCGGGACGTCGCGCTGCCAGGTAGGCAGGGACGCTGGCCGGGCCCGTGAGACAGGGAATCCCACAGGGGCTGCGCCCAGGGGTGCTGAACACTGCCCGTGGTGCCCACTGAGCGCGGGCAGCACTTCCATGGCCTGGTGCTCGCACGAGCGCCGCGCTCGGTCCTCCAGAGACTGATCCGTGCTGATAGAGCTGGCGGACTCTGCCCTCAAACGTGGAGCTGGAAGCGGCCGAGGGCATTTCGCTCCCAATAGCAGGAAATGCCCCAGCCCTGGAAAACAGAGTGAAGTGTGCGAGCGCGGGGCTGCCCTTGTGGAAGCCCTGTCTGCAGGGACGGCACCGAGGGCGCGAGCGCGGGCAGCTCCTGAGCTGCCCTTGGCCTGAGCTTTGCTCAGCACCACGAAACCAGCACGAGCAGCCCCGCGGCTCCGTGATCCGCATGGTGCCGTTGAAGGTCCATATCCTTCGCGGGGGTCCACATGGAACAACATGTACCTGGGAAGCGGCAGTGCGGCCGGTCCGGCCCAGCGGAGCCGTGTGGGCTCTGGAGGGGCTGCCGGCTCCCACCAGAGCAACGGGGCTTCTCGCGCTAAAACCCGGCAGTGGCGGAAGATGCAGATAAAAATTATGTTATTTAAAGTGTATTCAGGGTTGGGTGACCTGGAGAGGGCCAGATGGTAAATGTGCTGTGTCCCCAGTCCTGCCCTCGGCTTGTGGAGCATCCTTAGGTGACTCGCCATCGATCCATGGTGTGTCGCCATGTGTCTCTTACCCATAGGAATTTGCTTCTGGGCCCTGAGATCCCTCTCTCTTTTTGGCCATTTGTACATTTATAGTGGGGATTTTTACCCGAAAGGCAGCCAGGTCCAAAGGCACCAGCAGATTCCAACAGGACAAGACAAATGTGCTCCAACAGCAGCTGATCACCAGAGCCAGCGGAGCAAAGGAGTCAGTGAAGGTGCCCCGGGGAATCCGCGGGAGCCGTGGAGCAGGGGGAGCCTTTAGAGCCCTCCTTTTCCATGAGCTACAGCAGCTCCTCGAGGGCTCTGCCCGGGTGCAGCGCTGGGGCTGGAGGGACCTGGTGGGAGCATTTCCTGCAGGAAGCAGGAATTCAGCCTGCGCTGGCTATTCTTCAGTTGGCTTTAGTGCCCTTTAAAAGCCATACATTACTGTGTCCTGTAAAGCCCTTTTTAAAGGGTTTCCACAGAACAAAAAATAGATTAAAAAAGAAAAACAGATTTCTAGATTTCACTAACATTAATTCAAATCAAATGCATTATTAAATGCACTATTTAAATAAAATATATCTTCAGTCTGAGCTTGTTCCACTGTAAATACACTGTCTAAGTCTTCAGATTTTAAAAAATCCCTAATAAGCCACTACATATGAATAGAGGATTAGTCCAGACAGACTAACCCACATTTGCAGAGGAGCATTCCTGGACATGCAATGAGCCTTTTGAATCTGGAAAGGGATAAATCATCTCTTTTTTTCCCCCTTTTTTCTTTCTTTTTTTTATTGGCACATTCTTCCTGCAGTGCAAATGCTGGTGTTCTGAGTTTAGCAGCACAGTAGCAGTGTGTCCAAGGCAAACCCCATGACTGTAAGAGTAGATTAAAGTCTGCTTTTTTTTCTGAGAACCGCATTACAATATTGGCTATCCTGCTTGCATCATCTTGGCATCTCAGTGGGAACGCCGAGAAGTGTATTTAATAAGAAATACTTTTCTCCCAGTCATGCTTTTGGGGTCCTTACTGCTTCTCACGCCTTCTTCCAGATAATCTAAAGCTGTCAGCCCGAGTCTCGTGAGATATCTTTTATTTCTTATAAAACAAAGCAGTAACTTGCATCTTCTGGTCTAAATTGGCTTATTCTTAGCTCAGACCAATATCTGGTGACTTGTTGGAGCACCCTGGGTGCTGAAGGCAGGTGGGTTGCTGACGCCTAATAACGTGTTTTGTTTTGGCCGATGCAAGAAGCAGCAAAGTACTGAGAAACAGCAGCTAGAGCCTCTGCCCCACAGGCAGATCCTCTGTAATCAGAGCGAGATTGGGTCCAACCTACAGGGAGGACCCCAAGTACTCTGCCCCGTCCTGCACTAACTG
>NW_010582381.1:199472-214336 GCF_000705375.1 Tinamus guttatus | reverse complement strand
GCCGCGGCCGCTCGCGGTACCGGTACCGACCGCGGCCGGGCGCCTCCGCACCCAGGGGCTCTGCGAGGGGCTCAACGCGCAATGCAGAAATAGCCACCGGCTTGGCCGGGGACGTTAACCCGGTTCAAAGCTTGTTTGTTTCTCTTCAAAATTTTACCTGCATGGTCATTGTGAAAATGCACTACTGCTTTTATTTTTTTTTCTTTTCTTTTTTTTTTTTGTCTCTTAATTTGCTTTTTTCTCTCCCCTCTCTAAAACAAAGATAGCAGACAACACAACTAATTGCTTTGACATCTAAATGTGTAGCCCCCTTTAGTGTATGTTTCTGTTCTTGTGGAGTTGTCTTCCCCTTGTTTTTCATATGCTGTTATTTATAGCTTATGGGGCCCTAAATGTCTTCTCCTGGTGCTGGAAAGCACAAAAACAAATGGTACAAAAAGAAGCAACATACTTCCCTTCCAGCTTAAAAATATGGGGCCTTTTGAGCTGAATCAGGGAAATGTGCTTCCTGCAAAGCCTCAAAAATCCAGATCCTTGAGACTCCTCTTGGTATTTGCTGTTTTTGCTGAAAAGAAATAGAACTTTTGTTTCATGCTCCAAAGAATAATTTGTTCAGCAGATGGGAGTCAAGGCTAGAGCAAGATCTGAAAGTCACTTTCTTTTTCTGCACTTTTGGTGAGAAACTAGTGGTGTGATACTAGAAAATACACAACACACAAATGCGTGCATTAAAGGTTGTTTATGCTTTGAAATTATAAAGCACTTGGTCCTTCTTGGGCTCAAGTAGATCCTGAACTTTGAAATGCACGGAGATTGAGCCCCGAATCCCTTTAGGTAAAAACATCCTTGCCTCACATCTTGCTGTAATTGCTCTTTGTGCATGCGGAAAAGTCAAAATACATCCAGCTTGTGAAATAGATAAAGAAACTTTGGAGTCAGCTGCGGCCTTTTGTGATTCTCAGTAAGACATTGAAAGAAAATATAAATAAATAAAGCAAGTGCCAGGAGGTGATTATGGAGCGCCAAGATCGGTGGTGGGGGGTCCTGGGCTGTGTGTTGGCCTCCTGGGCTGAAAAGGCCTCATTTTGGTGCTCAAAGGAGCTGAATCTCCCCAGCAGACGTGGTCGTGCAGCTGTAGCCGTGCTGGATCCTGGCGCTGCGGGAGCTCATGTTTTATGCTGGAGACGAGGCTCTCCAGCCTTCAGCATTGTAAATGACAAGAGTCTGGGCTTTCCGGGGCGCTACCGCCGTGTGTCTGCGCGTAGATGACTCCGGATCCCCCAGGGCTGCTATGGATGAACACGTGAGAAATGAGAGCATTCGGTTGGAGAGCTTTCCTGTAAATTGGAGTCTGCATTGCTGGGGCTTCATCGCATTGCCTTGCATTTGGTAATAGCTTTAACTGCTGCGTTGCAGGGAATCTTCATTTGGGTTTAAACAGTATCTGAATCCTGTAGATCAAATTTTTGCTTTAAGGAAGGTGAGACTGTTCCTCTGTTATATTTTTCATAACAGGCTAACTCGACCTGTGAATAGGAGGAAAACCAACGTTCTGTGCTGCCGTAATCGTGTTGCAGAAAACGGAAACCCTGGGGGGAAGTCTTTGCTTTTATGATTTGGGTGAAGAAGATAGATGAACTCTTCCTAATAGTCTTGCTCTGCTATAGATCTCCAGCAAAAGAAAAACAAGTTTCAGTTCTTGGGGGGTTCTGGCGATATTCTCCTTTCAAGAGCCACCTTGCTAATTTTGGTTGGTCTGTTTTAGTTGGTAAATAATCAGAGTTGAGGCTTCCTGAAATGATCTGCTCATTTGCTCTGCCAGTGTAAAACTGTAACACAGATGCATGAATGTTTGCATCATTCCTATGTTGGCACAAACAAGCAAAGAAAAAAAAGACAAAGATTCTTTGTATTGATACCAGGAAAAAAAGGATAGCTTTGTTAATATCTTTATGTTCTGCTTTACCACTAGTAATGCTGTCTTTACACTGGGGAGCATAACAGGCCCAAACAATAAATGGGATTTTGAGAACTGTTTTGTCATCGTTCGGTCTTAAAAACTTACCCAGGGTCCTGTTGAGACACCTTTAGAAAGATCCATCATCTTCTGTGCTGAATAAATCTAAATGGAAAGGGAAAAGACTTTCTTAAAGGAATCTTCTAATGGATAATGGCATGTCCCCTGAGGGTACAACCTTGCGTTATTTATAGATATCTCTTTGGGATGGTGATCATACACAAAATCGGGATGACCGGAATTATGGAGCTAGTGCTGAGGATGACCCTGGGTCTCTGTGAGGGCAGCAGCCCCTTGGGAGCAGCGCAGGGAGGATCCGGCTGTGCTCGGGAGGCTCCAGGCCGCGGAGCTGAGCAAGTGCCGTGTAAACCCGGCCACGCGGCTCGGCCAGCAGACGCTTTTATTTTTAACCCATTTCCTAACTTGGAAGCAGAGCTGGGCGCCCGAGTGCTCCGTTTGTGGCCGCTCGGGTGTTTGTCCCCGCTGCAGATCCGTGCGCCGCGGCAGCCGCACGGCACCGAGCGCGGGGCCGGCTGCGAGCGCCGCCGCGTCCGGCATCGTCCTCCGGGAGGGCAAGGGGGAACCTGCCAGCTCCGGGCTGCCAGGTTAACAGTGTATTGACAATATAGTGGAAATGATCCATTTTCCAGCAGCCGCTTACCTGTGGCCTTTATGAATAAAGCTTGCATTTTTATTACCTTTCATATCAGTAATGGGTGAAATTGTTACTTGCAATTGCTACAACTCGGAGGAGGTCGTGATACTGTGTTACTTTATGAAGGCCCTTAAGCAGTCGGAATGATTTTTTTATGGATTGCTTTAGAAAAAAACAGCTTTTCTGACAAGCAGGGAACTATTTCTTCCAATTATGAGACTCTGGTTGTTGCTTTTTGCCCTGGTAGGAGGTTGGCCATTTTATGGATGTCCTAAAAATAGTCTTGGTTTTATTTATTTTTTTCTGACAATCTCTGTGTATTGATCAGTTAACTGTTTTTAATTTTGAGCATACAAATATATTCTGAAATGTCTTGTGCATTCATTGGTTCCCTAATTGCCAGTGAATAATTTCATCATGTTCTGAAGCGAGCTGGGATGCAGGGAGGGTTTGTGTGACAGGAGGCTGTGCTGGGACACAGGGTACCGGAGCTGGAGCAGTTCCCAGCTCTGGTTTCACTGGGAGATGGTCTGACTTTGGTGTTCAGTTTCTGTTAAACGAGTAAAGCCTTGTTTGAAAATCACCTTCCATCTCGCACAGCCTCAGAAATTTATTTAACGTTTTTCTGCTAAGAGAGATTATCTGGGAGAGATTACAGCTTAAGTAACAGCTACCTTAAACATGTCTGTGCTTACTTTTAACACTACTAGGTTGGAAGTGTTGCTTTATGGCACTCCAAAAATGTGGTTTTTGTGTTTCCTGACAGTACTCCTTGATTATCCAACAGGTTCATGAACCACCCGGCTCCAGCAAACAGCCGCTACAAACCCACTTGTTATGAACATGCTGCTAACTGCTACACACATGCAGTAAGTGTTTTTTCCTCCTTTCTTTAACTAGAAGTTTGGCAAATTCTTGGGGGTTTGGATGACTAAATACTTACCTTTGCCCAAGTGTAGTCATATTTACAACCTCTCTGGTTTTGTTAAACAAGCTCCAGCTATTAAAAGACGAGTAAATGTAACGCTAATTAGATGTTTGGTGATAGCTAGTCCGTGTTCGGATTCTCCAGAACCTCCAAGTGCTTCGTAAGGTTCCTCTTTACCAAAGTTAGTCGCCTGTTTTTCACTGGAGGGTTTTCCTCTGTGCCAGTGGAAGGAGGACGGCAGCAAAATGAACATGGGCATGTGGTAGCTGAGCAAGATTATGCTTGCATATATTGTGGGAATTGTATAATGGAAGTATGAGGTTGTTCTTCCCACATTAAAAGGAGAAAGTTTTATGTAAGATTGAGTCTTAGCTAGCAGAGCTATAATGGCTTAATTCTCATGTTTAATAGTATATATAAACTGATTCTTTGTGAGCACTGGTATTTAGAGAGGGGTGTTAACAATGCTGATCACAAATGCTAAAGAGCCCCGTTTAAAAATCCTAGTCTGTCCTCCTTTCCATAATATAAGGACCTGTATATCTGAACATGTGACATATACATCAAATAATGAAAATAGACCAGTGGTAGGGGGGTGTGTGTGTTGTAATTGGGAGGTTTAATTTGCAGTCTTGCACTTTGAGGAAGGGCTCTAAAAAGGGGGGTTTTCTTACACTGACGTTTTATGAAGACAGCGGGTGCTCCTCACTGACCTTGTGTTTAACTCCAGAGATATGGACTATGTTTGACTTTGGTGTCGTTCTTCATTCTCATTCATCTCTGGTGTCTCCTGAGCAAACTGCAAATACGAATTCTCCAGGTGCTGCATGGGGTGGGACTCTTCAGTTCTAGGAGATCTACTCCTAAAGATCCGTCCTGTGCATTTTATAAATTATCGAGGTACAGCTCTGTGGTGCTGGCAAAACTGAATCACCTTGGTTTATGTATAAGAAAGGCAGCTGAGGCTTCTGTGTGGTTTTAAACCAGGGGTCTCATCTACAGCACTAGATAAAAATATGCTTATTTGTCCAGAGAAATGAAGCAACTTTCTGTTAGTTAGCACAAATACATAGTTTATCTCTTAATCCCCGTACGAATCCTGTTTGCTCTGGCCAAAGAGTTAGATTTCAAAACGTCTGGCAACAGTTTCTATCCTCTTTAACTCTTCTAGCCTTCATCTGGCTGGAGGAGAGAGAAAGGGGGAGGAGGGGAAAAAAAAGAAGGCTTGTGCATTGAGTGTGTGCTGCTAGATTACAGTATGAGGTTTCAATTAGACACTGATGCGATCTCAACAAAACAGTGTTTAGCAGCCTGCGCTCTAGCTCTTTTCCAAAGCTCTATTCACAGCTCAAAGCTGTCAATCTGTTTTTATGAGCATGGCTCTGTTCCTTGGGTAGGTGTCTGTCTCTTCTGGCTTTTCAATTCAAATACGCAGCCGTTGGCGTTGGCAGCTGCCTCCAAAATACTAGTTAAGAAATTAGGATACGAAATATTGTGTAGCTTTGTCACATCACTTAAAAGCTAATTGCATGTAGCATACTAAAATAGCCTTTCTAGGTAGAAATTTGAAGTTTTTTTAAAATGTCTTGATTTTTAGCTTTAAAAGAAGCACTGAATCATCTTTAGACACTAGGAGACAGGAAGGGCAGCTAAGCAGATGAATGTAGAGGCAGAAAAGACACCTCTATATTTAGAGGAGCAGGAAGGAAGCAGCGTGTGAGAAGCAGGAGTCGTAACCCTTTGAGCTGCAAGGTAAGATAAAGCAAAATGTGGGGGGGTGGCTGCTTGTCCCCGTGTAAAACCTGCACACAGAAACCCTGGACCTGGCTCCTGGTCACCCGAGCCGAGCGCTGCCTCAGCCTGTCCTCCAAGCACCACGTGGGGTTTGGGGGCTTTGTTGATTGATTTGTTTGTTTATCTTCCACTGTCTTCCTGCTCCAAGGAGGCAGCGCAGGGTTATCTTTGCTGTTAGCATTTCCCCCTCGATGAATTGCACGTGGAACGGAAGGGCAGTGCTGGGTTTGCTGCAGTGGCTTGCATGCCAAAGGTCGTGTTGCTGACTAAATTTCCTGCATAACCCTGTGGCAAACCAAATAACTCAATTTGCCATTGATGCTGTTATACCAAAGCAAAATATTTAATAGATAGTTAGGTCTCTCTGTGGGAATAGAGTACTGAGTAAAGCACTAGTATACTCAGCAGCACCAAATAATTAGAACGAAGATGTCAGAAAGCTGCTTCTACACTGCTGTAAGATAGTAACGAGAGCGCAATTGCACTGAATTACGGCTGGTCAAGTTCAGGGTTTACTGTTTCAGCATTTTTGTGCCTTAAGGCTATTTCACAGCAGCAGCTGTTGGCAATAGTGGTGGTTGGTTTCCCAAATTACATTGCATGGAGGTTGTGCCTAAATCATCTTTTAAAAATACAATATGGACATAAATACATATATATTAATCCTTTGTTTCTCTTTGTTTTGCCAGGGAAATTGTAACTTAAGGTTCATTTATTTATTTTATTTTATTTTTCTGGCATCTCTACAGAAAAATCAGTGAAATTGTTGCCTTATTCTCATGTCCTTTAAATCTCACTGCCAACTCCATTTTTTAATTAGCAAGTATTAATGAAAGAACCAAAATTCGTAAATTGGTGCATCACAGTTTTGCTCACAGCATAGTAATATTGACAGTATTCATTTGGAACACTTGCATTTCATAATGAAATAAGCAAAGTTTTTTGTGACTTTAAGCTAACTTTATTGCCAGGAATTTTGGCAACTTAGAAATACTGTGTCATTCCTATAAAATGGCACAGTGGTATCACACTCGTTCTGGCTGTTCTAATTATTTGATTACTTTACTTTTTCTTTTAAATGAACCATTGATTGCTTCTCCATTATGAAGATCAAAATTCTGTTCTTGCACTCAAGATGCTTTATCAAATGAACATGGGAAATGTTCACTAAAACAAGTACTTACTGCAAAGTACTGCAAAAACAAAACTTACTGCAAGATTACTTGCAGAAGATGTATAGTAGCTAAAATAGTGCATTCTGTGTCATATGTTATCTGGTATGGCATTAATATCTGAGGAGCTTTTACCGAATTGGCTAGACATGCTATTTTTCTGTGTTTCCTTGGTTTTTAATCCAGCTTTTTGGTCAAAAGAGGTGTAATAAAACATATCAGGACATGGAGGCCAAGTGTGCTTGTTTCCAAATACAATACTAGAAAAAACAATAAATCCCTCTCCTTTTAGTATGGTGGCGTTCTAGAGAAGCAGATTTTTTTTTCTTTAGTGTCGGAACAAGGCAGAGAGAAGATGAATTTCACCCTTCTCTCTGAAGGTGGGAAGAAAGAGGTGATTGAACAATTGTTCATTTTAACCCCACGACTCTGTGGAACACAGGTGATAAAGCAGTGCCTGCATGCAGGCTGCCTGCCTAGGTCCAGAGATTAGAGGCTTTGCTGCTGCTCCAGGTGCTGCAGCTCTAGGGACGTCCTGTTTCTCACTTGTATCATTCTGCATCTCCTGTGTTAATTGTACTCAGCTTTGCAAAAAAGGAAGGAGATGCAAGAGCAGTGAAGTTACCGCTGATGCGCTTAAAAATACAGAAGTGGTGATTTTTAACTGTTTCTTTGGATTAACCAGCTGCTTTTCAGACTCATCCAGCATCCCCTGCACTTTTTAGGCTGTAACAGAGCAGAACATCAATTTCTTCTCATCTCCAAGCAAAAAAAGGGCAGGGATGGTGCAGCTGAGGCCAGAACTTTGCACTCCTGGCTATCAAACCTGTAATGCAAAGCAGAAGCACCAAACTCATTTGAATGTTCCTGGCTCCTACCTTTATTGTTAATAAGCATGCAGGACTTGGGTTACTCGTAGTTTAAACTATGAGGTTTATTTACAATTCAGGTAAACTCATTAACATCTTCAAACATACAGGAGCAATTGGAGGAAGGAAATTTGTATTATAGTTTTGTAACTTAGAAATCTGACAAAGGATCTATTTTCATAGTGGATGGATAGGAATGTTGGAGCCAGCAGTTTCTTTCCTTTCAATACTTGTTGGATGGTTTTTGTGTTGCTTTCCTAGTTTGTCCTTTTGAAGAGACAAAGGTAGATGACTTTATCCTGGAAAGCAGTGGTGTTTTGCATGCATTTCCAAGCAGTTATAGAAAGCCTGCAGCCTCTTTCCTATGAACATGCTAAGGAAGGTGGGAACAAAAACTGCTTTGAGAGGCAGGTGGTGAGGAAAACGCTGGGATACATTACCTTAAAAACCATAATATTTATGTATTAAGGATCTGTTCGAACTAGAAGTTTGCAGCTGATTTATGATATCTAAAACGCAAGATCTGCAAACCTTTGCTATTTTTTCTTCTCACCTGCATGCTCTAAATGCTTTTTTTTCCATTCCCCCCCCCACAAAGGTGTTTTAAGTTTCTCTTTGTTTTGTTCATTGCTCAGTCCTTATGCGAAGGAGAATGGCCTAGATACAAGCCGAAAATAAGCTCAAAAACTTTTTTAAAAAGTGAAGCAGACTGAAAATAAATCAGTAAGACTTATCAAATGCTTGCTTTTGTGCAAATTATAGTGCCTAGGGAGGCTAGTGATCTACCTTAAATGCTGTGGGAGGAGAAACTACCCACAAACAGGTGTCTAAGATGCACAGACATCAGGACTTGGACAGTATCAACACAGCGACATGAAGAATTAGATCCGATGAATAGGATACCATCTGGATATTCTATACATATGGTTTTATATTGCACGCTGTCCCGTGGGTGGTATCCTGGTGGCTGGGGTGGACACTGAACAAAGGCCCTTTGCTCCCGTAGTTCCTCATCGTTCCTGCCATCGTGGGCAGCGCTCTCCTGCACCGCCTCTCCGACGACCGCTGGGAGAAGATCACGGCCTGGATGTACGGCGTGGGGCTCTGCGCGCTCTTCATCGTGTCCACGGTGTTCCACATCGTTTCCTGGAAAAAGAGCCACCTACGGTACCACAATAGCTTCTGCTTATTGTATAATTTATTGTTCATGTTCTGTGATTATTATTATTTTAAAGGTTTCTTAAGCAGCCAAACACTAATGATTTTAAAGGAGGTTGGAGTGGTAGCTTGTACTGAATTGCTAAGAAAACATCGATTCTATTAGAAGAAATAGTAAGCCAAGCATGAATACAGGCAGTGATGTATTTGGTGCACCCCCAAAAAAAGTTGAAGCCAGCTGGACATCGTCAGAGTGGTTTTGAGGGGTTGCAGAAATGGCACCATTTTCCCTAAAATAATTCCAAGGCATGTGAGAAAGCAGCTGATGTTGAGAATTAAATCTTAGTCTTAGTGACTTGTTCTCTCTTTCTAGGACCATGGAACATTGTTTCCATATGTGTGACAGAATGATGATCTATGTCTTCATTGCTGCGTCATATGCACCATGGTAAGAAATCTGTCTGCCTACAGAGAGAAAGAAAATTGGTCAGTTTAGGTTAGACTTAATTAATACAGTGGGATTCACTCTATTTGTTGATAGTAACTAGGCAGAATTCCTTCTTTATATTTTCTCATAAAGTCTTTGCAATGCTTCTAGTCTTGATCTCAAGTCATTTATGTTCTTTCCAATTATAGCAATAATGTTTTTCTCAGAAATGTCAATGCTTTTCAGTCTGAAATACTTGTTTCCAATCCTGGCTTCCTGTCTATATTTGCTATATTTGTTAACAATTAAGCTTGAACTGACATTTTGAGCCGTGTTCTTCCTCTTTCTTCTATTCTGAAATGTCAATGCTTTTCAGTCTGAAATACTTGTTTCCAATCCTGGCTTCCTGTCTATATTTGCTATATTTGTTAACAATTAAGCTTGAACTGACATTTTGAGCCGTGTTCTTCCTCTTTCTTCTATTCTTGCTGTGAATTATGGAGATGACCCTCAAACTGATAGTGGTGTGTCAGGTAGCTGTTAAGTATGAAAACTGTGCATGTCAGCTTACATTTTGACACTATCAAATACAAAAATACCATTTAAACATATTAAGTATCACAAGACTTCAATTTCAGATGTCTGTTCATGCTCAAGTTGCAACTTTAAAGCCTCACTACTTCTTTATCAACATGTTATGTTTATTCATCACTTGTCTGTTAAAATCTGTTTACTTACAGGTTAAATCTGCGTGAGCTTGGACCTCTGGCATCTCATATGCGTTGGTTCATCTGGCTAATGGCTGCTGGAGGAACTATTTATGTATTTCTCTACCATGAAAAGTAAGAACAGTTGTTTGAAGTTAAATCTAAACTGAAATTGTAAGCTTAGGAGATAATGGGTACAAACTGAAACACAGGAAATCTATTCTCCATATGAGAAGAACTTTTCCTGTGAGGGTGCCAGAGCCCTGGCACAGGCTGCCCAGAGAGGCTGTGGAGGCTCCTTCCCTGGAGATGTTCAACCTGCCTGGATGGACCCTGTGCCCTGGGTGTCCCTGGAGAGCAGGGGTTGGTCTGGGTGATCTCTAGAGGCCCCTTCCAGCCTCAGCCTTTCTGTGACTCTGTGTGTGATTCTCCTGGTTTCCGATTAGCTTCGCTGGGAATCTGGCCTCTCCCGTGTTCGGGAGCAGCCCTGCCTTGCTGAGTGCTTCCCTTGCCTGTTATCGGTGGGCAAGTCCAACTGGTCTTTGTTTTGGATAGGAGCTATTGTAGCAGCTTCAACTTAAGAAGTCTTGATGGTTGTATTTTCATGGCTACTTACTGCCTAGAAACATTTCTTTTTTTCCAATTCTTTAGAGAAAAAGATATTGTCTGCAAATCTATTGTGCTGAGGTAAATACTAGCTTTGCTAGTTTGATAATAAAACATCAGTTATCTCTCTACGTAGAAAGCTTTTTGGAGGCTTTGGGTATTAACATAAAGAGTAAAAATATTTTCTTTACTGCTAAATGAAGTGTTCACTCTCCTTAAATGACTTAATTTTTGTTCCTTTTTAGGTACAAGATTGTTGAACTCTTTTTCTACTTGGCAATGGGATTTTCTCCTGCTCTGGTAGTGACATCCATGGTAAGGAATGCAGTTAACTTTATATGAACTTTCCTTTTGTAACAGATTTTAAGTTCCAGTGCAGCTGTAGTTTTCTGAACAGATTTTAACTTCAGTCCAGCATAACTATACATGCTTGCCATAGAAGAACCAAATATTCAGTTGTGTTCTAAGTTTGTAGTTCAAATTCAGTGAAGTGCCACTTTAAGTTTGTTTTTTTTTTATCCAGAGTGTCAATTAAATAATTTAGTTTGAGGCTTCATGAATATTCCCATATCCAAAAATATTGCACAGAACAATTTGTTTTTTTTTATTAAAAATGAGAAAGATAGGAAGTATGTTAATCTGTAGAAGCAATGTTTTTCGATTTTGCTATTTATGAACTTATGTCTGCTCACTACTTGCAAGTTATGAAAGATGGTTTTATTTTGGAAAGTGAAATGCACATCTGCCAACATATGTTGTGCTCTTCTTTCTGTTACACTTAAGAGCTTGAAAAACTAATGTGTGTGTTCTTTCTCCTGGACTAAGAACAAAGTAAAATGAGAAAATGAGTCAAAATGCCTTAAGTGGAACAAGTCTAGAAGACTTTTTTTTAAAAAAAATCTATTACTAGGCCTCTTTCCTTTTAAATCAGTGAAGCAGAGCAGAATTGAAATGTTGAGTAGCTGAACTATATCAAACTTATGTAGCTGATGCACTGTATCTGAGCTATTTCATTTATCGGCAAATTGAGATATATATTCCCCGGTGCATCTGGAAACGGGTAAAAAACCTTTCTGCCTGTCTCCTGCACCTCAACTTTGATTCTTTATGTGCATTTTAAACAACTCTGAAGAACTCTTTCCTGAAAATGTAAATCAGATTCATAAGGTATAACTTTCCAAATCTATACTCTACAAAGGCCAGATTTCCTAGAGTCTGCAGTCTGTTTAGAGCTGTGTATCTGGGGTATACAGGTCATGCCAGTTACAGTACTTCAGTCATTTTTCACATTAAATTGGTGTTATATCAAAATGCTACTTGATAATTCATTGAGCTAGTAGAATTGGTCACATTCAACTCGTGTTCATATGCAACAGTGGAGTTTTATTTTTCTCTATATTTGCCTGTTCTACCAGCCAGCAACAGACAAAATGTCAGGCTTACCTTGTGTTATCTTACTGTACCTTCTGTAGTGCCAAGTAAAATAAATACATATTTAGATTAGTTTGAAATATGTACTAAGCAAATCATTTTTGCCACTTGTCAATCTGAGTGGGTCAAACCTACTATTCAGGATGTTTTGAGTTATGCCAGCCAGGCCATCCTGAGGAACTAAAATGCACTTTAAGTAAAATACTCTCTTCCTTCCTTACACCACGCTCCTAACTTCTCCTTATTAACTGGCAGAGCAACACGGATGGACTTCAGGAGGTCGCCTGGGGAGGCCTGATATACTGTCTGGGGGTGGTGTTCTTCAAGAGCGATGGCATCATCCCCTTTGCCCACGCCATCTGGCACATGTTTGTGGCCACAGCAGCTGCAGTCCATTACTATGCTATTTGGAAGTACCTTTACAGGAGTCCTGCCGACATCATTCGCCACTTGTGATACCTGGGGGCGCAGGACAAGTGAATCTGCACTTGGCCTCTGTAGCAGTATTATTTGACTTAAGGAATTGGGGGAAATTGGGAAGTTGCACAAGAAAAAATGCACTGACTTTGATAGTTCTCTGAACACAATTACTGTGAACCGATGTTGTATGTGTCCTGGAATTGCCCTTCAGATATGGCAAGTGCTGTAAGTAACCACGATCCTGAACTGCAATACTAAGAGTCCATTCCACATTAGTAGAACCGGCTACCTGATGTTTACAAATAAATTTTGTATTCTAGTTTAATTTTACAATTTTTAAATATATGAATCTTTTCTAAATTAGTGATTCAAATTGTGAAGTCAGTGCAATAAGAAAAATGTAACTCTTTATTTGAAATTAGTTTCTATCACTTTCCACTAGTCATTCACTAAAGGTGAATCGCAGCTGGATGGTCTACTTCTGCCACCCGTTATCTTGGTATAATGCGACTTTTATAAAACTCATCGTGTTTTTTTGTAAACTTTAAATACATTTTTTGAACTGAAAACACACAACTGTCATCTATGCAGTTATTCATATTGCAAAATCTTGCAAGAAATGGTTACATTCCACATACTGTACTGACAAGCAAACATACCTCTCCAAAGGCTGTATTACATGTAGAGTTGTAATAACCACTTTTACAGACTAAAAATCTAAGTGTGATTCTGCCAGGTTTTAACATGAACACGTTGGTAATACTACTGCTAATCTATAGTACCGCAGGCACAGCACCTTGATTTGGCTGTGCTGATGGAAGTAAGTGCTTTAAAGAACCCGGAGCGCTGCTTTGTCTCCAGATCCCCAGTGCTGCCGCGATGCGAAGGAGAATGGCCTAGATACAAGCCGAAAATAAGCTCAAAAACTTTTAAAAAAGTGAAGCAGACTGAAAATAAATCAGTAAGACTTATCAAATGCTTGCTTTTGTGCAAATTATAGTGCCTAGGGAGGCTAGTGATCTACCTTAAATGCTGTGGGAGGAGAAACTACCCACAAACAGGTGTCTAAGATGCACAGACATCAGGACTTGGACAGTATCAACACAGCGACATGAAGAATTAGATCCGATGAATAGGATACCATCTGGATATTCTATACATATGGTTTTATATTGCACGCTGTCCCGTGGGTGGTATCCTGGTGGCTGGGGTGGACACTGAACAAAGGCCCTTTGCTCCCGTAGTTCCTCATCGTTCCTGCCATCGTGGGCAGCGCTCTCCTGCACCGCCTCTCCGACGACCGCTGGGAGAAGATCACGGCCTGGATGTACGGCGTGGGGCTCTGCGCGCTCTTCATCGTGTCCACGGTGTTCCACATCGTTTCCTGGAAAAAGAGCCACCTAAGGTACCGCAATAGCTTCTGCTTATTGTATAATTTATTGTTCATGTTCTGTGATTATTATTATTTTAAAGGTTTCTTAAGCAGCCAAACACTAATGATTTTAAAGGAGGTTGGAGTGGTAGCTTGTACTGAATTGCTAAGAAAACATCGATTCTATTAGAAGAAATAGTAAGCCAAGCATGAATACAGGCAGTGATGTATTTGGTGCACCCCCAAAAAAAGTTGAAGCCAGCTGGACATCGTCAGAGTGGTTTTGAGGGGTTGCAGAAATGGCACCATTTTCCCTAAAATAATTCCAAGGCATGTGAGAAAGCAGCTGATGTTGAGAATTAAATCTTAGTCTTAGTGACTTGTTCTCTCTTTCTAGGACCATGGAACATTGTTTCCATATGTGTGACAGAATGATGATCTATGTCTTCATTGCTGCGTCATATGCACCATGGTAAGAAATCTGTCTGCCTACAGAGAGAAAGAAAATTGGTCAGTTTAGGTTAGACTTAATTAATACAGTGGGATTCACTCTATTTGTTGATAGTAACTAGGCAGAATTCCTTCTTTATATTTTCTCATAAAGTCTTTGCAATGCTTCTAGTCTTGATCTCAAGTCATTTATGTTCTTTCCAATTATAGCAATAATGTTTTTCTCAAATGTCAATGCTTTTCAGTCTGAAATACTTGTTTCCAATCCTGTCTTCCTGTCCAGTGTCACAGAGCACTGGAACAGGCTGCCCAGAGAGGTTGTGGAGTCTCCTTCTCTGGAGATCTTCCAAACCCGCTCTTTCTTCTATTCGTGCTGTGAATTATGGAGATGACCCTCAAACTGATAGTGGTGTGTCAGGTAGCTGTTAAGTATGAAAACTGTGCATGTCAGCTTACATTTTGACACTATCAAATACAAAAATACCATTTAAACATATTAAGTATCACAAGACTTCAATTTCAGATGTCTGTTCATGCTCAAGTTGCAACTTTAAAGCCTCACTACTTCTTTATCAACATGTTATGTTTATTCATCACTTGTCTGTTAAAATCTGTTTACTTCCAGGTTAAATCTGCGTGAGCTTGGACCTCTGGCATCTCATATGCGTTGGTTCATCTGGCTAATGGCTGCTGGAGGAACTATTTATGTATTTCTCTACCATGAAAAGTAAGAACAGTTGTTTGAAGTTAAATCTAAACTGAAATTGTAAGCTTAGGAGATAATGGGTACAAACTGAAACACAGGAAATCTATTCTCCATATGAGAAGAACTTTTCCTGTGAGGGTGCCAGAGCCCTG
>NW_010582381.1:146687-158958 GCF_000705375.1 Tinamus guttatus | reverse complement strand
CTTTGACGACCCCCTCCCCCCCGCCCGCGTGTCCAACCCTGCCTCGAGTCTCCTCCATACGCAGAGCCCAACGCCACCGCCCGCGTGTTCCCCGCTCCAGGGTCCCGCTCCAGCAGCGGAGCGGCCCCGCTCCAGCGCTCCCTTCCCGCACATGGAGCCATGCTGTGATGGAGCCTTCCTGTCCCAGCGGAGAACCCACATGCCGAGAGATAACGGTAACGAATGGCCCTCTCGCAACGCGCGCCCGCGGCGCCCCTTTCCATACGTGGGGCTGCGGGATGGATTCCGGGAGGACGCAATCCTCGTGAGCCTGCTGGGCTGTCCTCTGCAGGACCCCGAGCAAGGAGCTTGCAGACTATAACCCAGCTCTAGGGAATAGTCTCCCCACGGTAACCTTGGTCCTGCAGACTCACCAGATCACACCAGGCCGCTCTCAGAACGGGGGAATGGACTTCCTCCAGTTTATCGTTAGGCAGCTTTGCAAGAGAAGCGAGAAAGCGAAACTGTCTCTTCTGCACATACCGAACCGTAGTGTCACGTCAAGACAACGTCACCCTCGGCATCCCGAGCCATCCCTTGGTTTGCCCATCACTGTGATTGATGTCTTTCCGTTTCCAGACTGTCATCTCCCCACCCCAGAGCCAGCTGCTATCCCTGAGTTCTCCGGGCAAAGCTAAATGCCCAGTGCAGCTCCCCGGGGCGCCGGGTGTTACGGATGCTGTGGTATTTGGAGCCCTAAGCCACAGCTCAGGTCACTGGCAGAACAAAGCATCCGAAATGAAGACATTCATCCTGGAATTTAGGACTCAGTTACACCGTTTCTCCTGCAGAAACCATATCTTGTCACCTGCTTATGACCTCTCGCTTTCTAAGCTCTGGAGCAGCAACTGGTAAATTGTTCCAGGCTCCAGAGGAAGCTTCTACATGAAAGGATGGTAAAGGGATAATATGAAAACCAGATTTGCCCCATCAAATGTGGGAACTGGAGTAGTTAAGGATCAGCCTAGGTAATGTCTGAGCCTGAAGCACCGTCTCTGGGAAGATGAAGGATTTATGAGTGCGGAGACTGTGAGGAAGCAAGATGGATCTGTGTGTAGAAGACAGCAATTCTCTTGAGAGAGATGTCAAAAAGAGAAGAGGAGAGAAATCACTTCCCAGAAGAAAATTATCAGCTATGGAAAGCTGTGGAGCATCACTATGGCTGGGTCTTCTGGTGGAGGGCAAGAACTTGCAGGAACAAGTTACCTCCCTGCCCCAAAGACTCCTGCACAGTCTGCAAGGCTGCTCCTGCAGCAGGGGAAGCACAGCAACGTGTTGGGTGTTGTGATCAGAGACACGATACAGCTGACCAAGGAGGCAAGAAAAAGGCAGCTCGAGAAAGGGAGGCGCTGAGTCCCCCTGCGCTGCTGCTCGCTGTGCCGCTTCACCCACCTTGCCACACTTTGCTAGTTCCTGCTGCAGCCCTCTCCGACGTTACGGCTGGACTTGATGATCCTGAAGGTCTTTGCTGATCACTATGATTCTACGAACACTGCTGCTGTAGAGACTATCCCTCTGCTTTTCTCCATGGTTTGGGGTGGTGTTTGCTGCAGGATAACTCAGATTTACAAGTAACTTCCCCACCCTGGTAGCGGCTCCTGCTGTGTGACTCTTGGAGCTGCTCTGCTCTCAGCCCACGTCTGCTGGTCTCTGTGGACATCTCCATACCAATAACAGTTCATAGGGAGAAAGAGAGCTCTGTATCCTGGTGTTTATCACCATGCTTTATCTCACCATACGGGAAGACAAGAGCAGCCAGGGAGGTTTGTCTGGCTCTGCTGGAAATTCACCATGTAGTTTATTGTCCTCTCTCCTTCAGTCACCGTTGGCTTAAGCACCATAAAGCCTTTACAGCTGGGGCTCAGCTCAGAGTTCTGAGCTCTGCTATTGACTGGGTCTATTAGCTTTGATAGTTGCTTCCCTCTTCGTGCTTTAGTGACTCTCCTGTGAGAAGGGGATATCGCACACCCCGGTGTGACTGCGCCCGGCCCAGGGCTGGGCAGCTCTGCGGAGCCCGCACGGGTACAGGGCTCTTTTCAGGAACGCCGACTGCTCCGGCAGGACCCGGGCAGCCCCGTCCAGCACCGCGTGTCGCTCCCCACCTGCATCCAGCCAACGAGGCATCTCCCTCGCCCACGAGCACCACCGAGAGCAGCTCCTCAGCTGCCAGCTCCAAAAGCAGCCATGACAGACGCACAGCCTTTTAACTAACTCTTCATAAATATATGCACTTCTCTTAGTGAATTATTTACCCCAGGCTCTGGCAGCAGCTTTCTCTGCTCAAAAGGGATATAGACACATAAAGTAACTTTGCGGAAGAAGGTTGTCGGTATCCTTAAAACAATTCAACGTGCAACAATGTCCTGATTTACAGTTCAGTTCCATCTTCCTTGTCATTCCCTTATGGGCTGCTCTGTGAGAGGCGAGGGCAGAGGCCTAATGGGTCCTTCCACAAACTGCTCCATTTTTAATCTGGAAAAGAGGAGTCCCAGGAGTCCTTGAGGACTGCGGATACTGCGAACTAATCTCCGCAGGATACTGGAAATACAGGACTCCGGGGAACCAACACGCCCCCCTCCATCAGCCTCCGCTTTAGTGTTTACGGTCTGCAGTTAAGGGAGAAGGGCAGAGCCACGCCGGGTCCCCACGTCGGGTCCCCACGCCGGGTCCCCTGGAGCAGGGCCAGTTGACCCGCTGGGGACGGTAGGACGGCGGCGCCGCTCGGAGCGGCTCCCTGCAGCCTGTCCCCAGCACCGTCCCCTGCGCAGCCGGACACACGGCTGGACTGCAACACGCTGGGCACCAGGACGGAGCTGGGCCACACACTGCATTAACGACTGCCAGTTTTATGCCCACCATTCGGAAGGGCTGCAGCTCGGGGAGCGGATGCAGCACGGTCTAACTGTGCTACAGGGAGAAGGAACGGAGCGGGCAGCAGCCCAGCCCCAAAGTTTATTCCTCTATAAAATGTCTCTTTATTAAAATACAATACTTTAATAACTACGATATAACATCAAGAGCAGCACATGCAGCAAACATCCCAGGTGGGAACTGCCTGGGAAGCTTTGCCAGGGAGTGCTCAATGAGAGCAGCAATGTTCACCGCAGCAGGGCGCGCGGAGCTGCTGCTCCTGCCGCAGCGCCGGCCCCTCGGCTTCCTCACTCACTGCCCACGGCTGAGCTCAGCTCCAAGCCCTCTCCTTGTCCTCAGCTTCCCGGCCCATCCTGCTGCAGCTCGCCCCCAGCACCACCTATGTGATCAGGATTGGAGAGAGGAGGAGGAAAACGGCCAGACACCAAGTGTCTAAAGCGAGCAGTCTGTCATTACCAAGGACATAAACCCTGCGGGGAAAAAGGGAACCTGGAGCCTCCTGAGCAGCAGTTTTAAACCCCAACAGCTCAGTCTAACCTTGGGATGGCTTAGTCTAAGTTTTCTCTGAAAGGAAAGAAATAACCATTGGGGAAGGAATCCTTCCTATCCCAGATCACCCACGTTGCTGGGTTGGATCCTGGGTGTACTCTTAGCAGTGTTGCCCAAGCACTCGTTTGATCCCTAACTCAAATCAAGGTGTCACCTTGAACATTACCTGTTTTTTGCTGGCTGAAGCCCCTTCTCCGCTCCTCCCCTCGCCCCGTGGGTGTCTCCAGCTGCATCCCAAGTTTCGGAGGCAGCTCGGGCACCAGCAGGAGCAGACGCAGCAGGGAGAGGAGCGTCTGCGGCTGGATCCGGGCCGGGGGCCGGTGCCGGCAGAGCCCGCACACTGCCGGCTCTGGGCGCAGAGAAGCCCTTTGGTTCACACACCAAGCACGGCACTAAGGTCAGCCCCGGCACGCACCCACCGCTGCACACCAGCCGGGAGCTGTTCCTCTTGGGAAAGCTGCCGCTGGATCCACGGGCTCTGCTCCCAGCCCCTCTCCCCCGGAGCTGCAGATCCGCGCTCCGAGCAGTCCCGGCAGCAGGAACGCCGCGCCGTGCCAGCCTTGCTTCCAGGCGGGCTCTCTGGCTGCAGCAGGCCCAAGCAGCAAAGCTCCATGTGTCTGGGCTCTCGGGCAGCGCTCCCGAGCCCCTCCGCAGCGCTCTCCTTCCCAAGACTTGAGAGGCACCTCTCCAGGCCAGCCCTCCACCCCACGATGAAAAAGGCGAGCGGGATCAGCCCTGCATCCAGCTGCATCTCCACAATCTTCGACCTGACTCTATTCTTCTTTCCAATTCAGCTCCTCATATTGAAGACGGGGTATTTCTCACCCAGGGACTGAGTGAGGTTTCTCTTCCCCGCGCGGTGCGGAGCGGGAGCGCTGCAGGCTTCGTTACTGACGCGCTGCTCGTGACGAGCACAAGGCTCCGCAAAGAGGCCGCTGACACTTGATTATCGCTTAGATGATGAGAAAGAAAAGCAGCTTCCGCAGGCAGGGCTGACACGGCTGCAAACACGAGCAGCAATGACCTTCACACGCAGCGACTCGCTGTGCTGCCAAGAGCCTTCCTCCCAGCCCCTGCCATCCTCCTCCCCGGCGCACCCGGGGCACTGCAGCCCCACATCAGCACCGCTGCTGCGAAATGCAGGGGCCTGCACCAGCCTGGGGACAGGCTGTGCGAGGAGGTGGTCCTGCACGGGGGACAGCCCGCAACGGCCTCACAGCCCAAACAGGGGGTTTGGTGTTTCAGGTAATGATGCACGGCGTGGGTCTGCTGCCCATCCGCGCTGGCACACACAGGTAAACCGAACAGCCCACTACCTGCTTGGGAAGAAGACGTTGTTCACAAAGGAAGCAGCTCCAGCAGTCAGCCCTGCTGCTCGGAGCCTT
This sequence comes from Tinamus guttatus, assembly GCF_000705375.1. Next base: position 154,114 of record NW_010582381.1, on the reverse strand, counting down.
GCAGAGACAGAACCACCTCCAGCAGCGCCGGGCTGAGCCCAAACCGAGGGAAAAGGGACACACTGCAGCAGGAGGAGAGCCCACATCCCGCCATTCCCTGTCCAAGGAGTCCAAGGGACTAAACACACAGGCTAGAGGCTTTCATGGGAATCTTGTCCAAGCTCCCTCACCAGCACAAGGGCCACCCGTGTCCAACCTGGAGCCCTGTTTTTGCAAAGGGAGGTGACGGGCGATGTGGGAACACGCAGGAAGGCAGCCCGGAATCTGCAGCGGAGACCGTCACGCCGTCCCCTGCACCACGTGCCTTCTGATAAATAGTCCTTCCTAATAAACCCATCCCTCACTGTACACATACGGAATCCATCGCTCCAAGTTGCCACCGAGGTACTGTCAGAGTCATTAAATATCATTATCTGGGGCAGCCGTTCCCCAGTGGCTGATGCAGGAATCAATCAGGCTAACGCATGAATTTTCCCTGCGCTTCTCCAAATGCTGCTTTTGTCCCTCTCCATCAAGCGACAAAGAAGAGGCAGTTTGCCTTTATGGCAAGGTTTAGCAAACTTCAGGCTGTTGGGAGAGGGCTAAAAGGAGACCAGCGGCAGAGCTGGCAGGCACCAGGTTGTCACAGAGACGGGATGAGATCTGACTGATGTCTCTTCCAGGAAAGGAGAGGCCAGGTGTTTGGAAACAGGCCAAGGAGCTGAGAAGAGATTACTTTTTACTCACTTTAATATCCCTAAATGAGATAACCTCTTTCTCCAAAGAACATGGGGGCTTTCAAACCTTTCATGTGCTCAAACAACAAACGGGAGAAGCCGACATTCAAGATTTTCACACCATCCAAGGTCAGTATTCGTTAACTCAAGCTGCTCAGCATCTGAGGCTCCAGGGCTTAAAACCCAACCTCATTTTCTTAGGTGACAACTGCTTAACCCCACCGCAGATATTCTTGGGAACAGAGAATCTCTCTTCCCCTGCAGTGACCGCCAGCTGTTTCCAAAGAGGATCAGGGCCTTCAAACCTGCACAAAGTTCCATATTCCCAACTGAGATCAGGCCAACCAAGCACGCGTGTGCTGGTGGGAAACAGCCCAAGAACCATCTCTTCCTCCTTTTGCAGATCAGTGATCAGCACGAGCAGCACTAACCTATGCTGGGATGGTCTGGGGCCATCAAACGGGATTTCTGCTCTGCGGAAACGCTGCCGGTGCTGTCGCATCCACTCCATTAGTGCCAAACACCAGCTCTCCTGCCTGGGTTACAGCTATGTGAACCTCAGCACAAGCCTCTGAGACGCACGTGCACCTCTCAGCCTCGAGCTTTCAATGCAGCATGTCCTGTGCTAAGGCAAGACCCAGGGAAAAATGTAACAGATGACAAAACAAGGGGAAAAGCATGCGAGAGAAGCGCATTTTATTCTTAGATCAAAACCAGGGTTGTTCAAAACCTGTTGTTCATACGCTGCGACTTGCTGCAGAACAGCAACTGGTGGTTAAGGTACTTAGCCCAGAGGAGACCAACATGAAACTCCTCCCTCTCTCACATATAAATGAGGCTAAAGCTGCATCTACCAGAGCAAGCCTGGCCAAGAATAGTGTTAGTTTCAGTGAGAAATTTCATCCCAGAAAAAACAAATACATCTTTCCTGATCAAAGATTTATCAGGCCTGGCCAATCCTCCTTGAAGAGGTTGTTTTGACAAGCATGTTTCCAAACAAAAAGAACCTTGCCAGAAAGATTCATCAATAGCATGACTCAGTTCCATCCACAGCAAAGAGGTGGGGGCTTGCCAAGACTCACCTATCCATCTCATCAGGGAGGTCATAATCTGTAGATACTTTGTCTTCTGCACATTGAAGAAGGTGAAAGGACCCAGGAGAAGAGTGAATGCTGCCTGGAAGGACAACAAAAACATACGCTAGGTTAAAAAAACAGCAGTCCTCCCATTAAGACCAATTTCTTAATGAAGTTAGGCTTGCCTTGCAGCTTCCCTGCAGACACATGTGTTTGTCCCCGCGCTTTCCCTGCTGCTTGGCTTGGCCCTGGCCTGGGGCGCGTTGCTGCTATCCCAGAACCCAGAACGTGCCCCGGGCACAGGGATCCTCCGGCCGCTCGGCTCGCCGCCCGCGACACGCTGCAGCGCGAGCTTTACACAACATTAAATATTGAACTGCGGCATCTTTGTCCAGTACATGCTCAATTTAGGTCTGCATGGCAGTAACTGTGACCAGTCTGCTCGCATTAACGTCAACGGGCGACTTTGAGGTGTTCTGGCCTGAACGGCTATGGAACCGGGGCTCTCCAGGACATCTTTTTCCAAGCTTTAAGTTGCATGTTTTATGGGAGGAAGTTTAAACCACAGCAGTTAAGCTACTACCCGGGAAGCTGAAACGCTTTGCAAAGTAAGGAAAATGACAGAGTAACTGCTAAGGAAGAACTTCATTCAACGTGGAAATTAAAGATCCTCTCCACTAGGACAGCTCTCTCCTCACGTCCTCTCTGGGATACGCATTTAGGGGCTGACAGGCGATGGTCTCCATGCAGCACCATTCCTGGGGGGACGCAGGACTCCAAAGTCCTGGCTAGTCCACGTGGAGAAGAGAAGAGCTTTGCTCCACGAAGACGCTAGAGCTCCACTGAGGTCTGGATGTGGCTGCAGAGGAACCAGGACGCGGCTCGGGGCAGCGCAGGCCGACGGCACCCGCAGACCCGCTCGGTCAGGCAGCAGCATCCGGACACCCCGGCACACACCGTGCGGATGTGTCCACCATCCCAAAGGGATTTTAAAGACAAATACTCAACATTAATATTTACACGTTGCTCTTTTCTATGACATCTTAAAGCAGTTCCCCAAAAACGGTGTCACCAGAAGGGAAGAACAGAGGCTCGAAAGGGCAGAACGCGGAGCCTCGAGGTCTCCGCCGGCCCCGGCGCGCTCGCTGGCCGCACGGCATCCAAGCTATTTTAAGATTAGAACAACCCCAAGAAACCTTTCCTTGAGACGGGCTCAGAACATCTGCAAGGCAAATTGGAAACTCCTCACGTCACAGATATTCTCAGACGACCAAGATAAAACCAGAGAGGGGACCAGAGCAGCAAACCCTTGGCTCCACATGTCGCTCGGGCAAGACGCATTCTGACCCGGGGCCATCACTTGCTTCAAACTTTGCTTTTTCTACTTGCAAAAGAAGGACAGAAGGCGTGCAGAGAATTCAAATTCGTGAAGCAATTCGGGGTCCTTGGAGGAAACTCTGAAACCACCAAGAAAATACTACATCACAGGCATAACTGACAAAACTAAGCTCAAACAGCCTTAACTACTAAGGCAGTTTTAACACAGAAGCAAAACAACCAGTTGCAAGTCTTCATCATCATCATCATCATCTTCTCTTCCTCCCAGTTCTCATCCCTCAGGGTTTGTGCACAGATTGCTGCTATGTCCTAGGACACACACACAACCCCTAAAGGACTAAAACTTTTGAATAAGAAAAGAGGCGACGGTCAAAGCCCCAGAGCAAACCAAAGCAGAACCAACTCCATAACTGGAAATTATGCTCAAGTTTGTTACAAATCTCTCGGAACTGACCTCAACCTCCCCCATACTATTGAACCCAACCTCCCTTCACATCGTGTATGTGTGAGCTTCAGAAAACTGAAAGAGAGGAGAGACATGAGGGCTGGTAAGAACTAAGGAACGGGTGCCTTTGAAAATCAGAGCGTACCAGAACCGACTGGGGAAACAGCGCCTCAATCCAAGGGGTCTGAAACCAAAACAGCGGGGTCTGAAACCTAGATGTGGCCCAAGCACCAAGCTCAGAACAGCACGGAGGGGACGGGAGCCTCCGTTGCTGAAAAGGATAAAAAGCACCTTTAGCCACTGGAAGAACCTGGGTCCCCGTAGTGCTTTCCCACAACTCCTACAGAAGCACAAGGGGCCCCTTTCCGTTTCACACTCCAGCTTCTGCGGTCGCTCCCAGCACCCTGAACACCTAAAGCCATGGAGCAGAGCACCTCGCAGCTCTCCACCTCCTCAGCACATTTGGCAGGGAGAGAAGGGGGGACGCAAACCATGGTGCCCCCAACCTCTTCAGCAGTGTTTTTTGTTCCTAACAAGATCCTGGAATTGGTCTGAAGGAACCAAGTGTGAGACGAATTCAAGTGCGATAGAAACACGTATTACCTTTCCCACTCGATGCCCATTAATGAGCCAAGATGGGTATCCAAGGATCAATAGGAATGATGCTAAGGCCTGCAATGAGATGAGGCTGCACTGCTTTGCAGAGATCTGTGGCAGTCATTTCAGAAGGGAAGCCACGGTGCACCCCGGACTGCGTGAAAGGAGAAAGGCAGAGCAGGAGAGGACATCACACAGCAAGAGCAACACCATTTTGAAGTGAAACTGTGTACAGCTCCACAGGAGCCGGCACAGGACGGGAAAGGGGAGTCAGTTCCTCACCATTCCCCAGGACGTGAGGGGCGAGGGCTCAGTCTGATCTTACAAAACCTTGGAGACTTCCCGAGGCCACGCAGCCTACCCAAAAACACATCCAAAAAGGGCAAGAGAAGACTACGATGCTTAGAGGGAAGGTATCTGCCTCGCTGCCAGGCACCTAAGTGCCCTTCCTACTCTGCATTTAGTTTCATAATTTCCCCCGAAGGAAAAAATTAAGCCCAAATAAGCACACGGGACAAACATACAGCCAAACCTCTATCTGATGTTTGCTAAGCTCAGGCTTCCCCGGTGGGATGCAGTTTGCAAACTGTGCTTCATTGCCTGTGCAATTCAAACAACCTGAACCGTGCGCCAGTTTGTCTTGTCAAGCCTCAAACACGCAGAGCTCTTGCGGATCAGGAGGGTTCCAGTTCACCTCGTGATCTAGCTGGAAATACTTCCTAGGAGTTTATCATTCCCTTCCTAAGCCCCCGCACGTTAACCCAAGGCAGAACAAACAGCCTACTTCAAATAACAACTTGTCCATTACTGCACTGGGCTCCCAAGTACAGGGCTGATTTATGTATTTTCTTAAGTTTAAACGAGGTAAAGGAATCTTTCCTTTGGCTAAGGAGGAGCATCAGCTCTACAGAGCGCTGTTTACACTCACAGCAGGATGGCAGAGAGGCCTTTACTATTCCTGGGCAGGGCTGGCTGCTAAGAGACATTCCCTAATTTCTCTCCCAACATCCTCCATTCAAAGGGAAAGGCCAGACATATCCCGGGCCTTCTGCAGCAGATATGTGGAATCCACACACAGCAAATATGACAGATGTAAAAAGCCTTCCTTTGCCTTCCAGCTTCTTTCTTCATGCTGAAAGCAGAGAACCCAGCGCATGGCTGTCTGAAAAGAGCAGTGGTTTGGTGGCTTTACTGAAAATTACATTTCCAGACATTAGAAAAACAACATTAGGGGCTGATTAGCAGCGAGGCAGCGCAGCGCCCGTCCCCCCGGGCTGCGGCGTCACCGGCACCGCGTGGGCCGGCCTGCCCGACCCGGGGCGGCCCCGGGCGCCGCCGCAACACAGCGACACAGGGAGCCTGCATGAGAGCGCCCGTGTTAGAACTCGGTTACGTAACTGCGTTTGTAGGTTCATCCTTAAAAACAAGAGTAAAACCAAGTGTTATTGGGGCATCTGGCTGGTTTGGGCAGCTTGGGTTCAGCCAGGAGGACCACCAAGAGGGCTCCCAACTACTCAACCATGGTCATCTAAAGCCAAGGGTAATTCTGGCCATATAAATATGCTGCTCTACGCCGAAGTCAGAGGGTTGCATTGACTAAGCAGGTTCTTTATTGACCTGAAAGGTGCTTAAATCACCCTGAACCAGTACAGTTCAATAGCTTTCATCTGCTTCCCAGCATGTGGCTTCTACAAAAACAAAAACAAGCAAAAAATCAGCTCAGAAAGCACAATTACCACCCCAAACCTCGTTGATTCCTGTACTAGATGTAGTAACTACAGCCTTACGGCTGAAACCTGCATATATCTGCAAGAGAACCAACTGAAAATTGCCTTCATTCATAACTGCCACTCGAACCTGCTCATTTTCAGGCTCCACAAACCCATCTACAAGAACGACGTCTGTATTTGGTGCTCATTGAACAGTGAACCTACCCTTTCTTGTTGATTTAGAGCCTGGAAGCGATCTCAGTCAGACTGAGTAGAAATAGGGCATTTTCAGGAAGCAAGCGAGACAACGAAGAATCATTTTATTCATTGGAGCAACCACTCCAGGAGCAGAGCAAAAATGAGACTCTAAGACTCTTTGGCCGAATCCATTCAAATAGTGCAAAGTTATTATACCAACACAGAGCTATCAAGGCTCCAATATCAGGCCAAGGATCCCTCAGCCTAATATGAAGAAATTACAGTGTTCTTTCCTTAAATTTAACTTTTTGGGCTACACTTCCAGCTCCCCCTTCCCTTTCTCCTGCCAGCTTCCAAACAGGGCTCATCTCAAAGACAGACCCTCCCTGGAAGTCTTCACGCTCCCTTGAGAAGTGCCAGTGTCTCACCCAGAGCTCATTTCAGGACAACATCAGCTCTGCTCCTCTCACCCCCGTGCCCCTTGCCCTGCTAAAATAAAGATAGAGGGTACCACAAATGACTTGGCTCTAACGAGCAGCAAGCGGACAGTTAAGGAGGAAGAGCTGCTGGTTCAACACAAGGGAGGGCTCTGGTAGACTTTGCCGTCTTGGCTGGAAAGCCCCGCGTTGAGCGCTCAGGGAAGGTCCAAGACTAGAGCTATGGAGCATTCCCAGCCACGGCAGGACCGGGCGGGCGGACGCGAGCTCTGCTGGATGAGCGCGTCCCGGAGGAAGGTCGCTCTTTGCTGAACGCGTTTGGAAGCACGGAAGGTCTCCTTGAGCACTAGGATAATGCAGACGTTCCGGACACGGTGCCAGGAGCAGCAACTCTGACACCAGCTCTGCTCTGCAAGATGGGGCTGAGCTCAGAGCCCCTTCGCAGCGCAGACAAGTGCTGGGACAGACAAACAAGAAACCAGAGCCGGTCTGCACAAACAGGGAGACCGGACGGGACGAGACACGAGGCAGGGCCTGGCTGCTCGGCTCCCTGCCAGTGCTCTCCTCTAGAGCACGTCTGAGGAGGCATCGCACAGGAGCCTCCCTGACCAGCACTGACACTGGGCACAGGTTTCATCTCTGCCTGCAAGCTCGAAACGCAGCTACTGCCTTCAGGAAAGTCATTTCTTTTGAATCTGTGTTCCTGAAGCCCATTGCTGTCCTCAGGGTACCTTCAGTACTGACTTTGGACAGAAATGTTTCCCCACTCTCATTTGCTGCTCGGAAACACGGAAAAATGAAGCTTTAAGACATTTTGAAGCTACTGACAGCCACAGCAACACCCACCTGCAGTCTGTGACACTCTACAACAGCTCCTCTGCGTCCCCTGAGCCCGCGGCAGCACAGCACCG
>NW_010582381.1:126201-142147 GCF_000705375.1 Tinamus guttatus | reverse complement strand
CGCTCCTCCTCGACGCGGCGGCCGCCACGCGCGGCTGCGCCAGGCCCCGCGCCACGGCACTCCTGGAGGTGCTGGGAGGTGAAGAGAGAGAAGCCACGGGGCAACCCGAGCTGGGGGCACAGAGACTGAGGCCAAAATTCACCTTGTGCACTGAAAAACAATGAAAAAAACAAACAAAAATGGTTTGTGCTCACTAGGGCAGCTTTATGTAGGTCTGTTCTGAGAATAAAGTCACAGGTATCTGCACAGAGATCAGAGCGTGCACAGGCGCTGAGCCCCGTGGGCACCCCGCTGTCCCCAGGGCGCCCCGCTGTCCCCAGGGCGCCCCGCTGTCCCCCGCGTGGCGATCACAGCGCCCGGCTGCGGTGGCACTGTCCCCTCCTGCGGGGAGCGGTGACGCCGGCCGGCCCGCTCACCGCACTCGCTGCACAAGCGCGATTCCAGCTGGGATAATCTCCATCAAACCATCTGCGCTGCCCTCTCCGCCCAGCCTGCGCCCGCTGCGATGCTGCGGCACCCGCGAGGCTGCAGCGCGGCCGCCGCGTCCCTTCCGCGAGCAGCCCGAGCCCAGCGGAGACGCACACGGAGCAGGCGCCCCGGGAGCCCTGCCGCACGGCTATGCTACCAGGAGCGCCCGCGCCAGGGCCTCTCCTGGGAAGCTCGGATACTTCCCCCTGGGAATTCAAGCCGTTTCCTTGCCATTCTTGGAAGGCACCGTGTCCCAAACTGCCAGAAGAGGAGGGCCGAGAGGAGCGCGAAGGTTTTAGTGACAACGGCGGCCGCGGCGCAGAGCAGAATCGCTGTTTGCCAGCACAGGGATGCGTTTTGGATCAGACACTCTGCATGGCTGCTGATCCCCAGGATTTAATCTCCTATTTGCTTTCTAGAAACAAGGACCATCATGTCACAGTTCTACATCAGAGCAACACCGGATTAGTAATTCAAGAAAGTATTATGGAAGTATTATGAAGAGAGATATGAAACTGAAACGCACCGTCCCCTCTCCTCAGTCTGCACGATGTCTAGCTGGCCTTGGCAGACACGATAGAGGCTCTGAAGCACAAAGCTGTCGCAGAGACGCTGCTCTGCTCTTAACGTGGCCATCAAACAGCCCAGGGACTCGGGAGTCGCTTCAGCCGTTGAGGACACGACTGCTGGGACTGATCTGCACAGGAGACAAAAACACTGACCTGCTACAGCTGCAACCAGCCCCTGCCTCCAGCAAGGTCACCGGGCCATCCAGCACAACCCTCTCCTATCCCGTGTGCCCCGCGTATTCCACAGGTCTGGAACAGCATCGCACAGCCGGCCTCTAAAACCCGCCTGAGACGCCAAGATCCAAAGGAGAGGCAGGGAATATCAGCCACAAGTGAAGGACCGGGAACGAAAGCGTATTTCAACAGTTCCTGCACTTGCCTCCAGCTCTTTATTTGGCAAGCCTTTATTTTCACAGCCAATTTACAAACAAGCAGCAAGGTACCCATTTGCTCAGGCAGAGGTTAATAGGGGTCCTGTGGTCTCTGAAGGCTCTGCAGTTGCTCTTAGGTGTGAAATTCTGGAGCAGCAATAAAGATGCTGCACAGACAGGTCTCCAGAGAGGGATTTAATCTATTTAACTATTCTCATTATATACATAGTTTTCAGCTTCCATTCACAGCAATCAGAGCTGAGACAGCTTCCAGAGGCCTTTTTGCACGTTAAACCATGAAATAGGATTTTTACGTCAGTCATTCTTTTTTCCCTGCCTTACCCAGCTTTAAGAGTCAACGTTTGACATGGTTATTGTGCAAAAGACAACAAGGTTCTTGGGCAGAAAGAACTGACAGGAGGAGGGCAGGACAAATCTTTGGCAGAGCGGTGGCACTTGGCACAAATGAGTTCCCATTGGCAACATTTCCCCAGAAAACCTATAATAGGCTATTTGTGCTGCTAGTTCTTCCCTCCCTCCACCTAAAGAGCTTTCTGTGCAGCCCTGCACCAAGTGGCACTTGGCATCCCGTGCAGAGACCTGCTGCACTGGAACCGGGAAAGGGATCCCGTTAAATCCCAACCCGACCTGCTCCCGAGGTCAGGGAAGGCCTCGATACAGCCTGAGGACAAGGTGAGAGGTCTGAGGGCGAGCAGAGGACAACAGGACTGCTTTCCTTGGGGATCTCAATGTCCATCTGTCCTCTTGCCACAGGGGAACGTAGCCGGCAAAAAAGCCCTCGTTTGCTCACTGAAATGTGGAACCTCAGCTATTCAGGAGGAGGAGAACTTAAAACAGAAAAAGAAAGCCAAGTAAACATAATGAGTTCTCTAGAGGCTGGGATCCCCAGGAGAGAGGAAGGAAATCCCTGCGCTCTTGCGGCATCTCACTCCTCCGCCTTGCTTTCATGTTGTCTTTTCCCTTTGGACAGGCGGTTTTCAGCCACCTCACTCTGCACACAGGTTTGGACAAAATCTGCAGAGTTACAGCTCTCCATGCTGTAAAGAGTAACAGCACCCGGAAAGCTCCAGGACATATCCAAGAAATCACTGGCAATGAAGCGGTGAACATTAACGAGCACAACCTCTCAGGAGTGACCCGAGCTCAGGACCGTGCCAGCGCTGTCGGTCTCGGTGTTTTGGAAGGATTATCCCCTCCGGGTAAGCAGATCACCATCAGCTTTGCTTTCTGGGGAACAAAACAACACACAGGCCGAGCACCAAGTGAGACCAGCAGAGCTGAGCATGGACTAAGTCCTGGTTCACCTGCACACTCCTCTAGTGAAAACATTAGAAACATGGATCAAAACTGCAGCTCAAAGACGATGCTGATGGCCCTCTGAAAACAGAGCAAGGAAACAGCTTCCCCCTAGTTATCCACAGACTAATGCAGGATTCTCCTGCAAACACTCTCTCCCTACTACTAACAAGGAGTTGAGAAAAGTACTGAAATCTTCATCTCAATTACTGAGCAGGGAAGGATTAACCACCACCAAAGACTTTGCAAATATTTATTCTCCAAATCCATAAGAGGAGACAAGGCAGGGAAAGGCATCTCTGAAAGTCATGTAAACACAGACAACAACAAGTCTAACGCTCACACAGTCTAATTTCTTTTTTTTTTTTTTTAATTTTTCGAGTGCTAACAACAATTACTGTCATGAGTTATAGGCCTAATATCTGGGAGATGCAGGCAGTAATTAATGCGTGTCTGCCTTTTCTGACTAACTCCTTCTGCTGGATCAGGAAGAGTTATTGAAATTCAGGGAGGAAATCCTCAATCATGTGGAAGTTTTAAAGAAATAGAGCAAGATGAAATTGAACAAAGCAATAATATTTCTCTTAAATAATTAACTAGGCTTTGACATTCACTAATATTTCTGAGGCCCAAGCTCCCACTTTTGCAATAATGCTGGAACAAGTGAACTCAGGGATGTGATCCACTGTGTGCACAAAATAGAGTAACCAAAAAATAGCTTCATACAGTCTCTATCCCTGAACTCCTCTGCAAACACAAAAGGGACAAGTTCACCAGGAGCCTTTTCACTCTGCTGGTTTTTCCTTTTCCCTTGGGATGGTCTCCTAGAGCCTGAGCAGCCCCCAGCAGCCGCACTGGTGTTACTGTCACAGCCGTGTCCCCACGCCGCGCTGCAGCGCTTCTCCTCCCGTCCTGCCCCGCGACACCCGTGTCGGCTACGAGGGCTCGACGCCCACAAGGCTCGGGAGAAGCTGTTTATCATCCTTGGGGAAAACCTTGGTTCCACAGCAGAGCCACTGCGCAGTAATAGATGCAATAGACAATCCTAAACTAGACAGAAAGCTATTAGAAAAGCAGTGTACAGCACGGGGTGTGGGGTAAGTGGTAGGTTTCCATCATCTCTCAAAAAGCTGATCCTCTTGGAGCATAAACATATTTTATCCACATCGAGAATGCACTCTAGAGAGCCTAATATACTTGAGTATATTGAGAACAATTACTTCAAAGCAACTTCCTTCAGCCTGCCACTGAAAAAAGAAAGGAAAAACAAACCCAAAACCCACACGACACTGGCCTGGACGTGTCACCGGCTTAAGCAACACAGAACACTGCTCCGATGATGGAACATTAATTTACCAAACCCCAGACCATCAGGATGATTTTGATGGCCAGCCGAGTCACCAAATGAAATACAGCAGTGTCACCAACACAACAGCAGCTAATAGGCAGTGAAGCATGACTGAGTTTAGAGCTTCACACCTTTGCTGTTTACTGGAACCCCACTATTCCTACAAGGAAAAAAAACCCAACCCTAAATGTAGTCATGCTATTTCTGGGCAAAAACAATGTTTAAAGGGAAATTGCGGCCACACAAGTTTCAGAAACTCACCAGGTAGAGTCTGTAGGCATCAATCCGTCGAATCGGCCCCCAGCACTTATCTGTGTCGTTATACTTGGTGCCATCTCCAACACTGCAGGAATGGTTGCCAGTGGCACTACTGGAAAGGAGGAGGGAGAAAGTTATTCACTCCTAACAGGCATCTTCCCTGCTCCTACATTCAAGGGAGAGAAGTGCTCAGAGACACTACGTGTCCAATCCTCATCCCCTTTCCTCCTCCCACAACAAATCCACACTCCTTGCTCTGTTGCACAGTTCAGCAAAAATAAGTCACCCAAATCCAGGTGTCTAAAGGCAAATCGCAGACCACACGCAGTTACTGAGAAGTTGGATCATCAGGCTTGGCAGGCCCTGGGGGCTTCACTGAAGCTTCCATTCCCAAGTCATGAATGCAAATTCACCCAAGCACAAATCTGACCAAAACAATCTCTTCCATTAGTTGCTTCTTTGCTTACGAGAAAGGGCCTAGTCCTAGCCCAAGGCTTCCCTGGCAGCACACAGCCCCGTGGCACACTTACCAGGTCACCTGCATGAGAGAGACCGGCACCGCCGCCGCGTAGATCGCCAGGTCCCCGTAGAGGTAGACAATGATGCAGAAATAGAAGAGGTTGACACCCACTGCAGGAAAAGGAAACGTTGTACAGAGATGGCAGAGCACACACGGACTCGCAACTCTATGTCAACAATTCACACCAAACTTCTCCAAGGTCTTTAAAAAAGATTCACTGTTTGCCTTGTTAGTTAAGATCTTGCAGCAGGAAACTCCACACAAGGGTCACAGCAGCAGCTCAGGGAACTTGGTTATAGCAAAGGAACTGACAGGACACGAGGTACCTCAGAAATCAGCTTGGCCTTGCTGAATATCTGCCCTTGACACTAGGCCCCCTGGTTTAAGCCCATCCTCTAGCAGCTGGCCAAGACCAACAGGTCTCGCACAAGCCACCCACCAGATGAAGCTGTCAGCTTGGAAGGACCCCAGAAAAGCACCTCGAAGAGGCTGGCAGAGCGGGCAGCAACACGGCTTCAGAACCAGTGAAACGCAGACACCTTCAGCGCTGCGTGACCCAAACTCTGCCTGCAGAGCTGCACGACCGGATCTGCACGCACAGACCTCGAGGGCTGAAACGAAGCTGCTCGGCGAGATCCCACAACATCAGCATCCCAAGGCAAGTCGCAGATCTGCAAAGCTCTAAAACTTCCTTTCTGAAGCTTTCTAATACACCAGTGCCGCAGGCAAGGAGCACGGGTCTCTGCTGCCCTGCTTTGTACTTTCTGTCTGGTGTTGCTTTGGGAAAAAGGCTTGTTCTGCATTCAGCTGTGAGATTCAAAATGTCTTAATTAGGCAGATAAAACAGCTTTATAGGGGCACGACCACACATGGATGAGAAGGGCCAAAACGAACAGGTATAAAAAGATGCTTCATGAGATGTTGGACTCCCAGACAAATTGGAACATACTTTAGTTCAGAGATGGTGAGCTATGAAATATATAGATATATATATATTCCATTTAAGAAGTTGGTATTACAGGAAAATTGCTCATGGTACCTGCCCATGCTTTCAAATTGTACTGGCTGATGCTAAAATCTTAGTGCAACTTGGGCAAATCAGTTCATGTCCCCAAGTCTCACACGTGACGACTATCAAACAAGGATAACATTATTGCAGGAACAGGGATTAATATTTCTACAATGCTCGATACCCCTTAGTTTTACCATGGGCTTTGCCATCCTACTGCTCCTAGATCTCTGGATGCCAGGAAACATTAATAGTCATTCCCCTTCATCTAAATAAATTATTCAATACACTGAGTGCGCTTAACAAAAAGCATTTCTAAAAAGGGCTGTATTTGGAAAGCAGCAATACAACTTCCCTACTTCTAGAAAGCAATACAGGAAGCTAACACTTGCACGGGCCAGAAGTGTTCCTGGTTTGTCTAAACTAGAACACATTGAGATCTTCAGCTCCTCTACAAACAGTTAGCTCATTTTATGTACTCTCCCCTCATTTTTTCCTCTGTGAAGGACTAAAGATGTCTACATCCTTAGGAGCCTCTGCATCATTTTGAAGATGGCATAAAACTACCCACTAGTTTTCTCTAGCTTCCTATTAAAGGAATTTGAAAATCAGAACAATATCTGACATGAGAAGCTCCAGATTCACTAAGCATGGGACAAGCTAGACACAATTATAGATTTTATTTCAGTGACCTGCTACTGATTTCAGGCTTCAGTTGCTCCATTCATAAAATAAGGTTAACGTGACGGACAAAGAATTCAAGAGAAAACACTCCTCCCTGTGCTGACAGTCATTTTGCCTTTGCTAAACAGAGAGCTGACAGCTTTCCCACACTGGGCACAGGAGAACTGTGCTTTAGCATTCCTCCATCCGGCAGAACAGCAGCGGGACAAGAACCCCGTTTGCAGCACCACACGAACCCAGCCTGCAGCAGCACCACTGGGGCTTTGCTCCTGGGCATTCATTCACTCTCCCCCTGTCCGGGGCACACTCCACCTTTGCAAAGTCCAGGGGATAATCCTCTCCAAAATCCTTCCTCTCCAGAGGCAGGAAACTTTGGTGTCAGTTCTTTTACAAACTGCTACTGACCCTCCCCAATCAATAGTTTCATTACTGGACACAAAACAGGAAAAATCAATGACTTCCTGTGAGGACACAGCACAACAGATGTGCCCAGAATCCATTATTACAATAAATGACTGCTGGATTCCAGAAGAAAGCATCCAGCACTGCAAGTTTAAAAGAAAAAGGGGAAAAAAAGTCATAATTTAGAGCTGGTTCTTTTGGGAGAGCACACTGCAAGCTCTTCACAGGCTAAACTCAGCTCCCTTGAAGAAAGCAGACAGTCTGAAGGAGGGATTTATCCCCAGCTTAACTCTCGGAGTTGCAGATGCAAATCCTGTTAGATTGTTGAAATCTATCAAGGGAAATGAACAGATAACTCACTAGAAACGAGAGGGTTTGAGGCCTGTTGCAAAGCCCCACTAGCCCTCCTTCTGAAGGCTCCAAAGCTCTCACACATCTCATCTTTGGACGCCCACTTTGTATACTGCAAGCAAAAAAACCAAAAGGCAGCCCAGACGTTTGCTAGCTGTGAACCTGCAGAGGCTGGGGTTGGGTCAGGACGTCAGGCACTGCCCAGGCTCTCACTGAACCTGACCGAGCCCTGCACGGCTGCCACAGGACGCCCCTCACGAGGTGTGTGCAGAGGCTGCACTTCTGCACCTCCCTCCAACTGCTCAGGAGACCGGGGGCATCTCCGACCCGGGCCTTGCAGCAGCACCGGGATGGAGCCTCATTCCGGAGCGCGGAGGACGGGCACGCAGCAGGGGAGTGACAGCCGCCCTAACGCGTGGCTACGCACACCTCTCACCCGGCTGGACATCACCGCTTCGGGCTGCGATCTGCAGCTGCTGCAGCCGAGTTCATCTTATCCGTTTGCACTGGACTGTGCGGGTCCAGAAGAGGATCCCTAACACAGAAATCAGATAACTCTGGCTAAAGCAACATTAAGAAGGAGGATTAAGATCTGGAGTACTAAGCCGTTTATATCACTTTGCTAGGAAGAAGTGTGTGAGCGACTCACGGGAGGGAGGACGTGAATTTCCAGCACCCTCTGCTGGCTGGGAAGCAGCTAGTGCCGAGGCAGAGGGAGGCAGCACTGCCAGGCCTTGCCTTGCCTTGCTTGAGGGGCCCTTATCATCTCTCTATTAAATTCATGCAAGGAGTGACCTTCTGAAACTGGTTTTTGGGAACATTCTCCCACGTGGGTTCCCCCAGGCCTTGTCAGTACCCACAGTGGGATCCCCAGTGATACTGCTCCCCCTCCAAGCACTTCCCAAATATTGCTCCCCACTGCACCACCACGGAGAGACAGGGAAGTCTTTTTTCCCCCCATTAAACAGATGAAGCAAACAACAAGGTCCAGAAGAGCAAAAAAGGTTTTTTCTTCATCTGAACTTTTAAACCAGCAAAAACAAAGTTCAAAGAGTTCTTACTCCTTAAACCTTTGAAGGTGACGGGCTAACACGGGCATAAAGCTGCTGTAATGTAGTGGAAAAGAGCAGCCCATTATGCATTTATGTGGCTAGTGAACAAAAGAAAATACTATTTTCCACAAGAAATGGGGTCTGATGAGCTCAAAACTGTACAGCTATGGTGTTGGAGGGTTTTCTGGTTCCGCATAGCATTTCTCAAATGTATTTTCTCTAAGTATCCGCACGCCCAACTTTATAGCTGTATTTGTACTGTGTGCAGCAATGGATATGGCTTTATTGCAGCATAATTACAAGCTTGTTCCCTGATATGCAACAAAAGGCATTTAAAAGCACACAAACAAGACATCTGCCTATTCGAGTGTCCAGCACGGACCCTTTTGACTCAGCAGTTTAGTGTCCAGGCAGCCGCTCTTCTACGTGACCTCCCTGGGACACACAACTCTCAGCAAGTTCTCTCCAGCCGCCAAAACTCACGGGCTTCAGACAAACCTGAATGCCTCGTTCTCAAACACCATCACCAAAGTGGGGCTCATGTCCTCTATAGTCTGGCTGTACTGCTTTAGATAGTGAAGATCACAGAGGATCTATGCAGCACTGAGTCAGACTGAGTGACAGAAGTCACAAGCAGCAGTGACTTTTACTTATCTGTTTCAAGAAAAGTGGGCCTAAATCCTGCAATTGTATTTCTGCTACTGGGCTCTTTTTTAGGCAGGTTCTGGCCCATCCAAGTACAAAATGCTCCACACAAATACTGCATAGGAGGATGAATGTAGCCTACAGAGAAGGAAGGACACTTTCAGGTGGAACATCACAAACTCAGGATGCATCCAGATTTAAGGAACAGCCATAAGCACAGTACGCAGCAGGACTTGAAGGGACTTTTAAAAAATGTTAAAACATTGAAAACGAAAACAAACCTTTATTGAAGAACATGGAAGCCATCTGACCCATTTCCACCCTTTCAGTGATTTCAAAGATATTGGGTGAACCACGTCTCTCTGCAAGTTGAAAATGAGAAATGTTAAAAACAGTTACTTCAATAAACACAGAGGACAGACTGTCTGAACACACCCAAGAAGCTCTTGCAACAGCTTTAAAGACAATATGTACGACCCTACACCCACAAAGTCATCTCCTCAACAACCCTGAAGGTAGTTTAAAATGTTTCCAAAATAAGATACTCTCATCTCAGTGACCTAAAAGGAGAAGATCTTTATCAGACAGGAGAAGGCAAAGAGAATTAGCAATGAATCTTATCTTAAGAGACGTAAGGACTTTGGGATGCAAACAGACAGAGTTAAGGGCAAAATGGACAGAAGGATCCTGCGTCTGCTTCCTGGAGCCTGCTGGGATGCTGCCTGCAGGGAACGAGCGCAAGGCTGAACTGGGTACTCACGAACTGAAAGGATAGGCCGCGTCTCCGCTCGCTCGTAGCCATCCTGGAGGAGAACATCGCTGTCAGATACTCCAGAGGAGGAATCCTCATCCTCCTCATCATCTTCCTGGCAGAAAGGAAAGAAAACATGGAGGCTTCTGCTACCCGCGGCACGGGTGGCACCCCCACTGTCACAGCCCCACTTCCAGAACCCAGAGAAGGTGCTGAAGGAAGCAAGAACAGGGGGTACCGCAGAGCCCTCGTGCCCTGGCTTGGGACACGCTGGTGGCAGGAAAGGGCACTAGTAAAACCGGCTAAAGAGAGTGATAAAGAGACTGTGTTGTCCTAGCAGTGCATATGCACAGGAATGGTGTCTAGTTGGTGTTCTGGTAGGTGTAGATCTGGCAGATTTGCAGGATTGCAGAAATGGTTAAAAAGAATCCGAACACATTCACTATTATAGCTGGCCAGAGCAGACATGTTTATCTCATCATTCCAACCCACCCACCTGCAGGCAGGGATCTAAATCAGTGCAAACAATTACACCTCACAAATGCCTCCAGAAAAGCCACTGAGGACAGGATCCAATAAAACAGGACTCAGCTTTACAGCAAGGACATTCTCCAGGAATGTTTCCTCCTTGGGACACAGTGCGAATGACAGCAAGGACATTCCCGCTTGTCCCAGTTAAATGACCCGAGATCAGCAAGGATTTATGGACCTCAGCACGCTCCGAACGGCCCCAATGTGTCGCTGCCACCTCTCCACACTCAGTGCGCAGCGCTCCGGGGCAGGCAGAGCAGTCAGGAAGAAACGGGAGAGCGCAACAGATTTTTCAAGGCAGGAGCAGAAATTCCTGACTTTAACGAGCAACCCCACAGGGAACTAACAGCCATATTTTATATGACAAAGTTAAGTACAGTAGAAATTTATTCCGTTATTAGAGTTACTAACGAGGCAAGGCAAAGCCTGCGGAGGAATGTGAGGGCAGCCCTATGAGATAAGAGAATGATAGAGTCTGAAAGTTAAAGCTGCACAAACCTTGCGCTTTTCCATCCTCTTCCATCGCAGCTGGGCATTTGCAGCAGCCATGGCTTCTACCACAAAGGTGGTAGTCATATAGCTAGAGGGAGAAATTCAAGGGATATTAATAACAGGAAAGAACTGCAGCTGAAGAAACACAGAGAACTATTTTCATCTGCTTTTTAGGAGGAGAAACGTCTACAAAAACCTTTCACCATCTTTTTTCCCCCCTGCACACACTTTTTTGCACATATTTTAACTCAGTTTGCTACTCTCCCCTGACCTTGAGATTAAGGTGCTCAATCGGGACACAAAATACAACATGCAAGAAAATAAAACATGCTGTCAGATTAAGGAAGCATCTTGAGTATCTGGAAGACACCTTGTTAAAGGTTCCCAGGGTTGGAGAAGGCAAGAGGATGTTCCCCTTCCAAAATACAACATGCAAGAAAATAAAACGTGCTGTCAGATTAAGGAAGCATCTTGAATATCTGGAAGACACCTTGCTAACGGTTCCCAGGGTTGAAGAAGGCAAGAGGATGTTCCCCTTTGTTAGGCAGCAACCTTCCTTCCCCCTTTTTAGGTCACAGCACTAATAAATACTATTTTGAAGCTTATCCAGGGAAGAATCTTAAAAAGAGCATTAAAAGTAAAGCAGCAATACAAGCCCAATAAGCAGATCACAAGTGCATGCAAATATGCTTTGCTGGAAGACCACAGGAAGACCTGTCCAGGGAGATGGCTACTGATGTTTCTATAGATAAACTGTCATTCTCTCAATTAAACAGTCCTATAACAAAAGCCCCAAATCAATCTTATTTAAGGCTTTAAAGCGGTTTCTTACTGCTTGAGGAACTGGAGTCATTTATCAAGCTCAAGTGAGAAATTAGTTTTGTCAGGATAAAAGAAAGCAGCCCCATCCTGAGGCTCACGTAGCAATTCCTGCAGATTCTGCTCACAGTGAAGGGAAGATCCCCAGAGGGCACGAGGGAACCGCAGGCACAGCAGTGAGCACGGGAACAAACGCAACAAGGAGACGCAGCTCCCAGGCACTGGGCACCACCAGGCAGCCCTTCCAGGGCAGCCCTGCACTGCATTAAACCCAGCAAAACCGTATCAGAGGGCACTGAGTTCTATGCACTGACTTCCTCTTTGAAAATAAAGCATCTAGGAGGAATTGCTTCCAAATCTTCCAATTACTGGCACTCCCACAACTCACATTTTACAAAGCCTCTGTGACATACAGCAATAAGGTATGGAACTTGCAAGCATCAATACATTTAGTGCTGAGACTTGGCTGCCTTTGTATAGCAGCATCTAACAGACCAGAAGGGCACTGTCTTCAAATGAAAGGTAAATTCAGGTTGACAGAGCTGGCTACCCACAAGAAAGGAACTTTCACATTCTGTTCTTACAAAGGCACGAGATTTTTCAAAAGCAAGCTAGAACCAAGCAAGGATTCACAACCCATCAGGGAGATGGCACTGCTATTAATAACTGGAGAACCTCAAGCTGCTTTCAGCTCCACCTGCTGCTCCAGCAGGGAGGAATCTGGGCAGAAGCTCGCCGTGAACCAGCATGGAAATCATGAGACCAACTTCAAGGTCTCAAGCAGCAAAAACAGGAATAAGTCAGGCCCAGCCACACGGTAATTTGTTTTCTTGACACTCTTGCTGCTGCCCAGAATACTGCCAGACACCAAGATAAAACTAACACAATAGGTCTGTTTCACAACTGCAAATCACAGGCAGAGAAAGGCATCCGTGTCACTTGTGACCTGGCCAGTGTTTGGTGAATCTGTCAGTGACAGAGACAGGCATGGGAGGCATCTGTGAGGAAGACAGTTTCGGAAATGGAAGCTGAGAGAAAGGTCCCAGAATGCTGTGGACTAGACAGCCTTCCCTTACAGTCAGGAGACGGGACAAAGCACCATACCCTGGATATTGGTCAGACTTCCACAAAAATGCAATCCTCCAAATAAGGGCCACAAGGAAGACAATGTAGACATCTCAGTGCATAAGCAGGAGAGGGACAAAATCACTCGGAAAGGCAGCACTGCAGGTCTGAGCACTGCTGTCCCAGCTGCACGTCACAGAAACCTGCTCCACACGTACCTCATGAAGCCCAGGAACATGAGGAGGACGAGGCTCACGAGCCACCCCGCGGTCGCAAAGGCCTTTGGCATGGTTAAGGCTCCCGTCCCGACGATGAGGTTGAACATATACACCAGACCGACCTGCAAGCATTCACATAACCCAACATCAGATTTTGCAGCTGACGAGCCACCCCGCGGTCGCAAAGGCCTTCGGCATGGTTAAGGCTCCTGTCCCGACGATGAGGTTGAACATATAGACCAGACCGACCTGCATAACCCAACACATAACCCAACATCAGAGTTTGCAGCTGTCCCACAGAAAAGTTAACACACCTCAGTCACACTAATTATAGAGAGAGAAGGATGGGGACTGACAACCAAATAGAATGAATTGAGTTTCAGCACGTTTCTGGGGAAACTGATATTCCCTCTCCAGCTTTCTATTCTTTGCAAAGCTTATATGGATTATTTAATGATCTTGAGTCACATTTGGTCACGTATCCCCCGCTGCAGGGGTTTGGAAACAGGGAGCACAGAGTATGCTCAGTGCTATGGGAAACCCTTCACGCAGCCCACCTTTGAAAACCTAAAGAGCAGCAGAAACACGACCTCCAGCTACTCCAAACAGCCCTGCTGCCATGGAGTTAGAGAACATCATCCCAGGAAGGCCTCATTACTCAAAAAATCTCTTTTTCTTTACCATCAGCCAAACAGAATTGTAACCCAAAGCTTGCTTGCCATTTTTCCAGGAAGCAGCTAAGCACACTTTGAAAAAGGGGTTGCTATTGCTTATGGAAGGAGATGGATTTCATCCTCTCTTGAAATTATTTTTTTTCTGACCAGGGCAAAAGATAATTGTGCACCTGGACAGGACTACTGCCCATCCCTAAAAACAAGGGGAGAAATTTAGCTAAATCCAACACAAAAAACTGCCCCCGAAGTTCTTCATATAGGTCAGAGCCTCTCCAGGGGAGAGCAGTTAAAGAACTCCAAGTACCTTCCTGGTGTGGAACAATTGATACCAGGAGATGTTTTTACTCAGAGACCCTCGTGCACTCCTGCCCTACATTCACTGACGTTAGCACAGCAAATTCAGCTCAGACTGGTCTCCCAGAAGGGCCAAAATCAGCCATTGCAGCCTGCAGGAAAGCTCCTTTCATGCAGCTGGCAGAGCTGTCACTTCCCAAGCACATCTCCTGCTCCAAATGCCCAGCAGCATCACTCACTTTCCAGTGAAGGACGCTCCAATAAAAGCTCAGGTGATTTTTCCTGACTTTGGTCAAGTAGACACAGAGATGAGAATGATGCCTGTGTATTCAATCTGGCTAGACATCTTCAGGAAAAAGGACAGAGAGCTATAGCATTTTTGGTGAGACTTTAGGAGATCTCTGCAATACTAACTTAACAACATTAAGAGCAGGTGACACTAATCCTTTAGGGTCCAGATGCCCCAGTTACTGCCTTGTTCTCTCTCCTTCATTTGTAGCCTATGTTTGCAGTATTTTATCCAGTTCTTCTAACTCAGTCATTAATATGGAGATAAAAAGAGTTTAAAGCATTTGAAAGTCAACACTTAGATTTCAGCACTGTGTCTGCCTTAAATAATCTGTGAATTCACTTTGGAAAGCAAAAATAAATGTTTGTAGAGCAAGAGGCCATACTGTTTTTAAGAGTTGATGCTGTGTGACTCCATCGCCTACGATCAACAGTGTTTCTGTTAACACAGGGTAGTATTAATTGGTTCTGCAGAAAAAGCAAAGTGGGACAGTTTTCATGTCACAACCCCCCCTGTTTATTCTAGCTCCACATGACAGTTTGGGCCAAAGAAAACACTAAAAAATATACATAAAGTGAGAATAAGGGCTCATATAGGATTGGAAGTTATTCAAGAAAGAACACAAGAAAGAGACCAGGCTATTTCATTACTCTGACTCCATCATCCATTATCTCATGAAACATTGAGGCTATGTTCATGGGGAATAAGGAAGTAAAAACACAAATAATGCTGAGAGAGGATGATTTTGAAAAGACTGCCAGGCAGAAACCCAAGCATCAGCCATGGGCCAAAACAGCAGTACTTACGTAAGGAGAGTAAAGCTCCCCGGTGTCCGTAATGCCCCCAGCCATGCCGACAGCAGGGAGGCAGGGAGCTCTCAGCTTCTTCGGCCTCTACCTAACGAAACAGCACAGAGTTTCAGCATCTTCTTCAGGAACAGTCAACGGTTGTGCTCTGTTTTCCTGACACCAGAACAAGAGAGGATCTATTGCACTTAGGAGCACGCTCAGATACACCCCATTCACACGCAACACTTGGTTGAACCACCTGTGAAGAGTTCTCTGGGCCTGTTAAACTAGTTACAGAAGTAACCAGAGCCCTGTCCTTTTCCAGCACAGCGACATGAACTCATCCTCCCAGAACAGCCGCAGGGGCCGTGTCGGACACCAGGCCCTCAGCAGGAGGAACGCCTGTCCCGAGGGCCATCTCGGACACGGCCCCGCTCCGCAGCAGCCTCCCGCCAGCCAAAGCGGCCAAACGCAGCCCAGAGCCTCCCTCATCACCTCCAGCACAGAGAGGGACCCAGGGGACAACACCGGACCTCGGACAACAAGATATTTTATTACATATACCCAGGTTTCACAGCAGCAGCATTCAGGGAATGTTACATCACCTGGGAAGAACTACTGGAGGGCAGCCCGGTGTGCTGAAATATTTATAACTCCAATAATTAGTTGTGGTTGAATTATTTAAGAAATAAGTGAAACTCATTATACTTCTATAGCACAAACCTTTGTTAACAACAACCAGGACAATTCATCAGCACAAACCGCACGTGTTAAGAGCCCTGCTCAAAAGGCAAACTGGTGGTAAACTTTTCACTTCCTCACCCACAGAACTACAGGAATCAAGGAGCAGGTCCAGCCAACAGTGGTTGGAGCTAGGCCGGCCCTCAGGCCGTGGAGGAAACGGGCCCTTTCACTGGATTTAAGCTCAAGGCAGCGAGGCAAGAGGCAGGAACAGGGGCCATGGTGCCAGCACTCGAACAGCCACGTCAGGGACACGGCCGCACGGGCACGAGCGATAAACGCCACGAGAC
>NW_010582381.1:39385-49923 GCF_000705375.1 Tinamus guttatus | reverse complement strand
TCGCGCGGCGTGTGTAGCTGCGCCCTGAGGTAACACCGTTGCTGATGGCGGAGGGGAGCGATGAGGAGGTGCTGCCCGTCTTTCCTTTCCTGCAGCGGCCGCTTCCGCAGCGCTCCTCGCCCTCCGTTCCGAGGGCGGGGAGGGAGGCTGCTTGCCCGGGTGCGGTGATAGTGCTGAGCAGTGGGAGCGAGAGTGAGGAAGAGATCGTCCCGCTGGCGGAGAGGCTGAAGAGGAGGCTGCAGGGTAGTGGGCTCTGCCAAAAGAGCGTTGAGGTTTTCCAGGCCCCGCAGGGGGATGCTGCAAGGGGAGCTGAGGGAACAGGGTGCTGCTCGAGCTCTACCCAGGTGGCTTCTGGTATAGGACAGTTCCTTTCAAAGTCCTCTGAGGTTCTGAGGGATGTGTTGCCGTGTGGAGAAGTGTCCCAGAGTAGCCAAAATTATGATGGATGCAGTTCTGGGAAATCACCTTTGTGCCTGCAAACAGACTGTTTGTCTGATTCGGCAGCCCAAAGTAGCAAGTTTGGAGGTAAAGAAGCAAGTGTGGGAGCATCTCCCCCTCCAAAGAGGTCAAAACATAGTCAGAAGGAAAGAGAGGCAGCTTCTCAGGCTGCGTGTCAGAGGAGAAAGGAGCGTGAAATACGGAAGAGACAGCAGGAGCAGGAAAAAGAAAGGAAGAAGGCCCTTGCCAAGATGTTGAAAGCTCAGCGACCAGGGGAGTGCCAGAAATACATCACAGTGGTGCTAGATCAAGGTGCTTTTCCTCACATTGTGCATCTTGCTTGGATTAGCTCTCAGCTCTTGCTATAGAAGTCTGATGCATGCATCAATTTCAGTTCTCTTCCAAGTAGAAGTTGGTGAACATGTCCTCAGTGCTCTGCAATCTAAGAATTATTCCTGTGTGGTTGAGAGTCAAGCTGTTCCGTGCGGCATCACTTGGAGAAGACGGGCTGTGTTGACTCAGGTGTGGGAACAAAGTGTTTATATTCTTACCTTTTTTTTTCCTTCCCTCTTTGCACTCAATAGCAGTAGTCATCAGCATCCCAAATAGCTGTCTTCCAAACTGCTTCCCCCCTCGGAGTGGAAACAGCAGTTTGAGTGAGCGGTTATGCAAAGAACTACTGGTCTGTTTTGTGTTTTCGTGTCTGTACAGACTGACGAAGAAAATGAATTGACAGAAGAACCGCATATCCTGGTTCTGCTTCGTTTGGAGGAGTTTTTGTCCATGGTTCATAACTACAAACAGGTGAGACTGCTTACGACTTTTTTTTTTTTTCATATTCTCTGAATATACCTTGCTGAAACGGTGGTATTTGTCTTCTCTTTTCATGGCAGAAAGGTCTTAATGTGGGAGGGAAGTGATGGTTCCAGTAAACCAACTGGTTTTAGAAGTACTGGATCAAAAACAAGGTTGTGCAACACAAAGATAATAGCTGGGTCAAGCTGTCTCTTCTAATTCCATTTTTAATAGCTTTTTGAGGTAACTTTGTCCTAATAGATATTGGCAGATCAAGGATGATTTTTAGAAATTTAGGAAAAATCCTTATTCAAAATTCTGCAAATAGTCAGCATTGACATTCTTTTCAAACTGACTAGAATAGAATCTCCTTTTCTGCTGTGTTGGGAGGAGGCTTGAGACAGACACAGGTGTCTGTATGTATCAGCAGACGCAACATCCTTCCAGAGCAGGAAAGTAAGCAGGAGGTGTGTGAGCAGACCTTTTCATCTACAAAGATCCCGTTGCAGATTGGGCCCATGGGTTGTCTGTCCTAGAACTGGTCTATCCAAGTAAATTGTTTAACTTTTTCTTCTTCCTTTTTTTTTTTTTCCTTCCTGTTGCTCTTTGCAGGAGGCCCAGGGCTGCACAGAAGGGCAGAAGGAGACGTTACAGACCTTTGTTGCTCGTGTGATGGAGAAGATGCCTGGGAAGACACTGGCACTGGCAGTAGCTGGAGTAGACAGTTATTTCGGGTTAGCCTTTTTTTTTTCTTTTTTTTTTCTTTTTTCTTTTTTCTTTTTTTCTCTTTTTCCCCTCCCTGCAAAGGTTTTGTGTTGTCTCTGGCATTGAAAACTGTCATAGGTATTTTCATTAATTCTTTCTAGCAAAGACTGAAACATAAAACATATTCCTACCCAGAACTACTCTTTGTTTTATAAGACCAGAAACAAAGGTCCACATAGCCTGTCACCATGAGTGAACAACACTAAATATCCAGGGTAGTGCATGGGAAGAGGCAGGCAGTGTAGCACTATGCTTTCTTTTAATACTTTCCTAGCTCTCCAAAATTTGCTGCTGAGGAATTTTCTTAATCAGATGCAAAGTTTATGTATTTTATAGTCCTTGACAGATTCCTCTGTTTGGTGTCTCCTAGGCAGGGGTGGTGGTACTGAGTTGTTAGACACTCTACAGCAGTTTGATCTTCTGTGCTGTTTGTGCTAACAGGAACTCCTCAACTTGTCTTCCTCCTCTTAGATCTCTCAGAACTCAGTCAAAAAAGAGGCTGCAACCAGAAGCAGTGAATGGAGACCAAGCAGAGGATAAGGGAAAACAGAGAAAAAAGAAAGCTAAGGATTCCGGTCCAGATGTGTCCAGGCTGGATGTGGAAGATGTGAGTACCTTTAGAACACACATGCAGTGCTTGTCCCTGTTCCTGTCTGCCACTGAGTGAGCGTTTAATCCAGTCGTGCTTTTTCTTCACTGAGGAGCCAAGTCAGCTGAATTGGCACGAAACTGCCAGGAACAGTGCGCCCCTCCACACCCAAGTGCCTCAGGCTGGCTGCTCACAACGGGGAGAGTGTGGATGGCCTTGTCCTGTAGCAGATGCAATGAATCCTTATTTTGTTTCAGATAAGAGTGGAGTTTGATGGGATAAGAGGATGAATTTTTCAATTATTGTTTCCCCTGTTGTTTACAGGCATTAGTGGATTTGCTGTTGCAGACAAACGTCCAAGTCAGACTTGCTGAGAGCCTGGAGGAGCTCGTGGAGTTTGTCACTATGTTCACTAAAGCAGTAGCTGAAGCACCATACAAGTGAGCAGGCAGATGAGTTTTTAATATCTTCTTGGGAGAGGTTTAACTTTCAGGATTACTGGGAGGGAATAACAGATATACAGCTGTACTGAGGTGCAACATTGTATAATGCTTTTTAAAGGAGCAGGCAATGCAGAACAACTATTGATGCTGCTCCCTCAAAATCGGGTTAGTTCTTAGAAACTGATGTAATGTCTTGGGAAGGTTGAGGACAGACCTTGATTTTGAGTTGAACTCTCACTTTGACAAGTAAAGGCTCTGTGCTGAGTCTGCCTTCAGAGGTGGGAAGGGAATGCAAATATGATAGGGTTCTTTCAGCACCAGTTTTTATTCCTCAGTATGTAACCAAGGCAGACACTAGTGACAATTAACCATTTAGCTGCTTGCCTTGATAAGGACAGCAGCACAGTATGCAGTGGTAGCTCGGAAAACCATTTGTGTGGTCTTACACAATCGTAGCAATCCTGTCACAGAGCTCCTGTATTTCGTATTTTGAACATGAAAGGAGTCTCTAAAAATGGCATGGAAAACATTCTATTATCTTTGACAGCCTGAAAGTGCATTCTTTTCCCCACTGTGTATGCACCAGGGCTGCACTGTGCACTGTGTATGCACTGTGTATGCACCAGAACCAGGGCTGGTTCTTAACACAAGAACAGCAACAGCACCCATAACACAAGAAAATTGATAATGTACGTAGAGAAAATACGACCACATTTTAAGCATTTACTTCAACCCCAATGCCAATATTTATAACAGTGCAAAGTGTTTTTCTATCTTTCTCTCTCTGTCCATATGCGAAAAGATGCAAGAACGAGATTTTTGTTTCGTAGCTTCATTGTCTCATTCATGTTCCCATCCTTTATTCTCCATAGGCGAGAGCGGGAAAATACTGGATTCTCTTTCTGCGTAGAGAATGAGGGGTGCAGAGGTGTGAAGTTGGATCCTACCGGTAAGGGTCTCTTAGAAGTTTGGAAACGGCAGATACAACAGTTTAACCGGGTCAGCCTTGATATGGCTGAAGCTATTGTGTCTGCATACCCTTCTCCTCAGCTTCTGGTTCAGGTAAGGATGCTTCACAAATACTAAGCACTGTGCATACAACCAACTAATATAAGGAGTGGGAGAAATCTTTTATTTGGTATTAGTTCTGATGCAATCAATTCCATATGAACTGTTTAATAAGGTACTGAAGAAACTGATTTATTTGCACCCATTGCTTTGGTTTTACAGAATAGGTTGGTTAGTACTGAGGAACTTACTGGTTAAGCTGACATGTTCATTCCTTCCTATTGCAACTGCATGCTCATCTTAAGTGAGTCTGTTCTCTTTTAATGAAGTAGAATAGGTTCTGTATCTGCCTCTAATCTCACACTTGAAATCTGAGAGACCAGGTGCAAAATGAGTGCAAATTGTGAAAGAGAAGTCACAGGTGCTTAGCTTTGGAAATATTTATTCTTTTTTTTTTTGAAATGGATGCAAGTGGATGCTACCGTCATTCCTTTATACTGCTTTTAGGCCTACAGCAAATGTTCCTCAGAGGAGGAGCAGGAACACATGCTGGCTAATATTGTTGTGCGCCGTGGTGAGGGTGTGACAGCCACTAAGCGGCGCATCGGGCCTGAACTCTCCAGACGAATCTACCTGCAGATGACTTCCCACGATCCTGATCTCTGTTTGGATTTCACTGAGTAGCCCAAGGGAATGAGAATTTTTCTGGTTGCCTGGATTAAATATTCATTTTCCTTCTGAGAAGTGCTTCAATAATAAATGGAGTCATGATTCCTAGTTTAAAGACTTAAAAACTCATTTAGTCTTTATCATGGTAGAAGAAAGTTGGTTAAAATTGCTCATGGATGGAGTTTACACAAGGAAGACAGCAAACATCTCCCATGGGACCCTGATTTTAACATGGCTACAATACTGATAGTACCTTCCAATTTGTAAAGAGCTGCATTCTTTTCCTAGGAGATAAATTGTCTTGTATAGTATCATTCATTACTTCTTAACATGTAATCTTGACTTAAGACTTATGTCTTCTAAAGAAACTATATTTTTCTACTCATACCGTAAACTGAAAGTTTGCTCTCCAGTGTGAAAAAAAATCTTAATGGAAGACACAACATGCTGCTGCACCATCATCTGCTGTGGCGAGACGGAAGAACTTTTATCTCATGAAATAACCCTGTTTCTGTTTTCCACTGTGGCAGATGGGAATGAGTAAGACTAATTTTCAGATGTAAATTCAGACTGTCCTGATTCAGTCTCCAGACAGCTTAACCTATAGCGGGCCTTGCAATCTGATTATATGGGCTGGAATTATGAGGTCTAAACAGTTGGCAGAAAAATCTTGCTTTTAATTAGATTGGGGAACATGCTTGACTGTCCCTGAAGCCATCAGTACTTATGTGCATACACAAGGACAGCTGAGGTCTTTCGCTACAAAAGTACTTACTGAGATGAATGCTGAGAGTAAATTTAAAGGCATACAATGAATGGAATTTACCCACTGGAATTGTCCTAACTTGGATGAGTTGGATCCTGTTACATGGTATCCAACAGATACCCCAGCTCACACACTGAGCAGGTATCTTTGCTTGCTGTGCTTTTGACTTGAATTAATAAGTCTTAATAGGTTGGTATTTGCTAACTTAAGCAGCACCATCTCCTAGATGGTGCTCACAGCAGAAGATTCTTGCCAGATGGTGTTTCTTCCAAGAAGAAATGTTGCTTTGAATGTTGTTTGTCTTGTCCAGACACTTCTGGATACTAAGCAAGAACCGTTTTAAGGATGTGATAAGTTAAATATCAATAGCAAAGACTACAGCTGTTTTAGGGAAGCTTAGAAAGAAATACATCTAAGCAGAGATGCACAGTTCTTTCCCTTTAGCTTAAATTCTTGCTGTTGCTTTTCTCCCTAATGTAGTTCAGAAGCTAATACCTTATGCTTAGACTGCGCAAGGGTGAAGGGTTACTGCTTCTATGAAATGATATACATTTTCAATCATAGCATTGCTCTTGCCAGCAATAATTGGGAGCAATTCTGATTACTAATGTATGCACATCTTGGTGGAGGCTGCTGGTGGAACCTGCACTTAGGCCATTATATGTACAAATAATTCCAATAAATTTTAGCACTCAATTCTTTCAAGGTTATGAAAAACTCCTATTTGTTTTTCCCTGCACCTAAACTGTAAATAATTTATGTGACAGGTAGTGGGCAAAGGCCTATAACTTGAGTTATTTTCTCTAGATACAAAAGGCTGCATGTCCCAGCCCTTCCAAGAGGCTTGAAGTGAAGCCCATTTCTACCAGAGTACCTTAGTATGTGATGCTGCACCAGTGCCACCAAGTGTCACACAGTGCTGCAACAACTAGAGGCAGAGAACAGGCACTCACCCACGGGCTTTCTGCAACCTCAAATCTCCTATATTTACACCCCAAAAGCCAGTCTGTAGAATCAGTCCTTCTTAAACTATGGCTGCCTTGTTGACACTGGATGGCTAATGATAATGGTTACTGTATTTAGCCAGGAAGCATTTTATAGTGGTACCCTTAAAAAAATAAATAAATAAAATTGAAGCAAGGTAAGCATGTTCTACATTAGCAACATAAATACCAATCAAGACAAATTGCTGCGAAAATTGTTGTATTGAAAATTTTCAGCTCCTTTCAATAGTACATCAGCTTCTTCACTCTAACACACGGATGCACAGCCATCCTACAGCCTTGTAATTGGTCCTGGAGTAGGCCTACATATATTATCCCTGTAAAGCCATATCACCAATTTTAGCATGAATACAAATGACAAGAAATGGATATGCATTAAAAAACTTTCCACCTCCCTTACAGAGCTATAGGTATGTAGATAACCAGAGGCTTTCCCCCCCACACACTCCTGTTAATTGGCAGCTTTCCACATATTACAATCTAGCCAAAAATCTTTTGGAGGAAACAACTGTTAACAAGTTTAAGTTAATGCAGGCAAACACTGGGAATTACTGGCCAGCTGAGAAACATGCACAGCAAAGATGATCTGAACAGCAATTCTGCTCTGTGCGGAGTGGACCAGCAAATCAATGCTGACTGATTAAAAGCAGTTTCATCAGAACACAATTCCATAGGAATTCTGGCTGCGTAGATGGTGGAAGGAGATGCTGACAAAGCAAGCGCCCATCCAGGAGAATCACTGCTGCGAGTTCTGGTGGAGCAAATTTTGCAGGCTTTTGTGGTTTTGCAGAGCAGCTACCACATCCTCATAGAGAGTGTTCACACTGATGCAGAGAGGTTGATGCTGCAGCTCCGTCAGCTTGCAGACTGCCAAAGCACAGAGGATGCAGACCAGCACAAAGAGCAGGACTCTCAACACCGAGCGCGACCAGGAGTGCTTGTTCCTCGGTGGTTGAGGTGGACGGGACTTGGAGGGCGACTCTGCAACAAGAACAATTTCGTGAGAGATGTGAGGAGTGAATCCGAAGTATCTCTGAACAATCTACATTGGGAAGTCAGAAGCTCAAGTAAGATGCTATAGCTTGTGCTTTAGCTGTCTTTTGTCATGAATTCTCATCCCTTATATGTCAGTAAATAAATGCAGAGGATCTATCCCTCTAGGATGAAAGTTTCAGATTGATTCAGGTGGAAATGAGTAGGGTGTGAGGGACCTCTATTGCCCAAGTTCTGTTTTGCACATACATCTCAGTTCATTCAAAAAGAACTGAATGGAGGGGGCTTTTGCTTAGGAACATCTGGAAAATTTTCTGAATCTTGTAGTTCAGCCATCAAAGATACCGAAGTGTTGTCTTTTTTTCCTTCAGCTGTCTACCTGTTAGATTTCTAACAAGTTCTACTACTGTGCTGTTTCCCCACCACTCTGACCATTCCCCACCATCAGAATCTGATAAAGACTGATGCAGCCTCTAGGGTAGAGCTCTTGTTCCTTCTCTTCCCCTTGTTTTTCCTCTGCTGAGCTCAAGTTGCAAATTAAAATATTACATTGCAGCCTCTACAGAATGCTTGGACCCACTGTGGATGCAACTTACTTCGAGTCTGAACAGTTTCTTTTTTAGTTTGCTTTTCCATCTCCTGCTTTGCAGCTCTCTGAGCATCATACTCTCGTCTTCTGCGTTCCTTTTCTTCTGCCTTCTCTCGCTTCCGCAGTTCCCTCTGTTGAGCCTCCCTTGCTCGCTGTTCTGCTTCACGTTTCTTCTCCATTTCTGAGGATTAATACAATATTTTTTTCTCTTTGTGTTAATGGTTATCATTGCCTTATTCCTTATTACCTGCTTCCCTGTTCCCCACTGTAATGGGGAAACAATCAAGTAAGTACCCTGGATTATTGTTCTAAAACACTATGTACCTTCCACCTTGCTCCCTATGGTTTAGGCTTCACTTAAAGTAAGTCCTATGTTCTTCCTTCATACTTCTTATACATAACCTATAGAGCATTTCCCCTAGGGAGCTGAACTATTTTCCAGGCAAGAAACCACACAGTTATGCCAAGCTGTCTTTCTCCCTCCTTCCCCAGGACTCCTTGGGTCCTCAGAACTGTGATAGTTACAGATATTTGTTAGATGGCTGTGAATGTGCTTGGGTATGGAGTAGAGATCAGGATCAGTCCTCAACAGAGGGTGCACAAGGGCTCTACACCTACCTCGCTCTGCTTGGAGCTTCTGTTGCCTTTTCCGATCCTGCTCAGACTGGATTGCTCTCATATGCTGCAGGACCTTCAAGGTTCAAGAAAACAATATGGGATGAATGCAGAAGGTTCTTTGCATTCATTTCAAAACAGAACAGTTAGAGTGGAGCTGAAAACGGGCAGAAGATGCTCAGCTGGGATGAGTTACTAATCAGATATATTTGCACACAGATGACTTAGCCTTACAGGTATGGTTACAAGGAGAACTCTGACCTTCCCATTTCAGTCTTTGCAGTTAAGAGAAAGATTTTCATTACAAAGCAAGGCAAACTGGTGCTAGCGAATACAGAGCATCACAGAACACTTGCTCTTTTATGAGGCTGACTTCTTAGTACAAGACAGCAACACAGACCCAGACTTAACTATTCTTGCTCCACAGCTCCCAGCAAAAACTATTAATGTGAGCTTATAGTTTGTCAGAACTTTGTGAGAGATTTTTGCGCTCCGCAAAAGGCTGCACATGGATTATTTTGTCTAAAGGTATCTGCATTGCTAGCAACCAGCATTTAATACTTTTAACTCCATTAATGAAAAAGAACCCTGCTTAGCTCACTCTTTGCTTGCTAAAGGCAAGGAAGCAATGAATTCATTGCCTGTTTCCCAATGACTGAAGAAATTCCAAACTGCTGCAGTAGCAGCCCAATCTGCTAAGCAATAGGAGAAGAAGCAGCAGCCAGCAAACCCAAGAATGGAAAACAAATGGTAAGCAGATTCCTTACCCTGACAGCAGCCTGTTTACACTGCTTCTCATCCAGACAGTCTCCTGCTACTTTAGCCAGAACAGGATCCAGGGGATTGTCCTTCAAATCCAGCCACTTCAGGTTCTGCAGAAAGGAATGACAAACAGGAGGCTATAAGAGCACACACGTAGCACACAGTCTTGTGATTATTCTAGAAATACTAAATAGCAGCAAAAAGCTACTTAAATTTCACATAAATGAAGCAGGGACGGAAGACAAGCAGAGAGCTCAAGCAGATGTTGCTTCAGTAGAAATGAGGTTCCGCTGAGCTGTGGTGCAGAGCCCAGATGAATTTTGAAATGGGTAGCTAGCAGAACTGATGCTTTAGCAGAGAAAACAACTTGAGAAGAATCACAAGACCCTGGGCTGCCTCCAAAGGCTTTACATAACTGCCTAGCAAATGGCTTTTACCTTGAGCTGTGCAAAGCTGACTGGCAGGGTGACTAAACGGTTGTTCAGAAGGTCCAGGTGCTGCAGATTGACCAGCCGGCCAAAGTCCAAGGGCAGTTGTTGGAGCCGATTTTTACTCAAATCCAGTTTCACCAGATGCAGCAAACTACAGAAGTCCGACTAAACCCAGGCAGAAAAAACAAACAAGGAGAAACAGCTTCTCCAAGGAGAAACCCTTCCCATTGCGTTCCGCCTGCCTCATTAAAAACTACCACCGCCATCCCCCTCAACCGGCAGTGTCGTCATCCAGCCAGGCCAGAAGTGCTAGTTCCAAACCTCCCACTTGCACCGTGTGTTATTTGCTCGGAATGTTTCCTCGCAAGGCTCCCTAGCATCTTACCGGCAGGGAAATGAGGTTGTTACAGGACAAATCCAACACTGTAGCTTTCGGCAGGGCAGCCTGAAAGAAAAACAATTGAATCAATGTATATATATGTGCATACGTATGTATACCTACACCCGCACGCGCGCGCCCCGGTGACGCTCCGCTGTCACTTTTTTTTTCCGCGCTCGCTGGCGAATTCCTCGGCAGCTGCCCCGCGCTTAGGATCCCAGCGGTTTGGAAAGCAGGCTTCCTCCTCGGCAGGCTCCGGCTCGCAGGGCGGGCGCCGCTGCTCCGCGCGCGG
>NW_010582381.1:618-36556 GCF_000705375.1 Tinamus guttatus | reverse complement strand
CGCGCCCGGAGCTCTGCGGGCTGTGGGGAGCAGAGGCTGCAGGAGCAGGGGGCAGAGGCTGTGCGTGGCGGGTGGAGGCTGTAGGGAGCGCAGGCTGTGCGGGCTGGGGGACTGTGCGGGTAGAGGCCAGGGGAAAGGGAGATAGAGGATTCTGGGGACAGGGGTTGGAGGGCTATGGGGAACAGAGGCTGTGCCGTAGGGACAGGACACACGGGCCTGTGGGTGAGGATGGTGGCCTATGGGTGTATGGTGAGCTGGGTGCCCCTTGCAAAGAGGACAAAGCCAGCGCGTGCGCTCTGCTCCTTGCACGTGTTGCTGCTCCTTGGCTCCCATAAAATCCCTCCCAGGTGGCAGGAGACAGGCTGTATCCCTCGCCCTGCCCTCCGGCCTGCTAGGACAGGGCCCAGCACCAGGGACAATTCCCGTGCATCGCACAGAGGGGATATGAACGTGCGCCCTGGGCTGGCCTCCCCGTGCGGGACAGCCTGGTCCCCGCCGTGGTCATCCAGGAC
Source organism: Tinamus guttatus (assembly GCF_000705375.1). The sequence goes on along the minus strand of NW_010582381.1, from coordinate 36,044 downwards.
GTGGTGCATTGCTTTTCCGCGCGCCTTTGCCGCTCGAGCTCGCGCTCGTCTGGCAGCGTCACTGTCCCTGCCGCGCAGAGCCTCCCGGGGCGACGCGGGGCCCTGGGCTGGAGCAGCTCTGCGGAGCTCGGGGGATGCGTCCCGCAGTTTGCCTTGGCTTTTCCAACACAGCCGTTTGGGAGATGCTGGCGGGTAAGGACCCTAGGAGAAAAATGTGATTTTGGAGGATTAACTGGCGTTCCAGGATGGCTCCATGTATGGTTTCCAGGGAGCAACTCGGCAAACCCTGTAAGGAGCAAATCCTCTTTTCCGTAGGCAGCGTCTGGGTGCCAGGGTTGAGATGAGGAGTGCGGTAGTTGGTGCTCATGTGGAACCCAGATTGCAGGCTCCAAATCTGTTCTTATGAAATTGTATCAAGAAATGTTAAATCTGGTTTGGTTTAGACTCCAGCCCAGAATTGTAAGAAATTGAGGAGCAGAAACACAGAATTTTAATTTACATTAAAAAATCAAATAGATGAAGGAGTGGAAGGGAGGAGGGATGGTTTAAAAACTCTTGCTCTTTTTATTACTGAAAAGTTTCTTAAACTCCCCTCTTAGCAGCAAGTGGCTCCTCCTTTTGGCAGGAGGAGTGCAGAAGGGAAAAGGGCATAGTAGAAAAAAACCCAAATTTAGGGAAATCCAGCATCTGAAAGCTCTGGTAAAGCTCTGGGAAATCTACCACTTCCTCAAACCAAAGCTAAATATATGTATTGTAATGAAAATCAGGTTAACCCTTTACTATCAAGAGTTGCTTTAAAGAGTAAAGAAAAGACAGGGATAGGGCTGAGCAGGGTTAGTTCCTGCCACCCTTTTATTGCAGTTGTGTTGTAGGAAAGACCCCAGTCTTGTTGCTTTAGGGGGGTGAGGGCTGGGTAGACTTCCCTGAGCAAAGGGAGCTGCTTGAGGAGTCTGCGAGCTTCTCCGGAAGGGAATTTTGTAGGCAGGCTCCTTCCCAAGCCGTGGGTGGGAAGTGCACACGTGAAGAGGGCACAGGTCAGGTCAGTGTCCTCTGGAGCTGCCAAACAGGAGCCTCCCTGTGCCCTTGCTGTAGGGGCACAGCAGGTTACGGTGATGCCTCCCGTTCCCAGCAGCCTGGGGCACTGCCCTGCGCTTTTCTCCTTTCTATAGTGATAAGTGCAAAAGGAAAGGTTGAAAATAAAGCTGGCTATCTTAAATCAACTCGTATACAGGGGTAGCTGAGGCTATTCAGAGATAAATATGCACAGTTCCTAGGGTTATTCAAAAGTGCCTGTTACAAGTCTGGTGCTTTCTGCTTGTCCCCATCAGGCAGGAGCAGTTCCTGGGCCCCTGAGGATTCCGCTGCCTTCCTTTCTCTGGAGACCAGCAGGGAGTTGCTTTTGTTTTCCCCAGCTCTCTGGTGTTTCTCTGTTCAGTTACACTGGCTGCTCCGGTGAAACTTATGTTTTTACCATGGCTAGAAAATGTGTTTGCATGTGGTTCAGCAACCACACACTTTCTGTATCACAAGTCTAGAATTTGGGGAGGTCTAGTCGGGGGACAGCTGTGAGTTCTGCTGCTTAATGTACTTGAAGAAACCATTTGCGCAAGCACTTTGCAAAGAGTTAGTGCAGGAGCTGTCCTGGGCCCTCACTTCAAAGGTGCTGGTGTCCTCATTTAGAGGTGTGAACACTTGGGGCTTTTGAAATAACCCATGCATGTTCTTGTGCAAGGGGAAGCTATCAGTCCTTTCAGAGAGGTGTTGGAGTGCAGCGTCACGGGGCTTCTTAAAGAAATGTTTTGCTGTTCTTTCATCCCCATATATGAGGATAGGGAGGATGACAGGGCCACAAAGACAGGAGGCAGATCTGTCCCTGGGCTGTGGATTTGCATGTGCTGAGTGAGGATCGAGCCCTTAGACTCACCTGCGTGACAGACTTCGCTTGGGACCATGTGAGGGTCCCTTGTGTTGTCCAAGGAAAAGCCCTCCTGCCCTCAAGCTCCTCTGAGGTCAGTGAAGCCCTTTGGCTCCTCAGGGCTGGAAACCATGAGAGAGTAGCCCTAGAAAGCACGAACAGTCTGGCCGCTCTGCCGAGTGGTGACCACGTCGAGTATCGCCCCTCGCTTCGGCAGTGGCCGCAGGTGGTTGTGCAAGTGCCTCTTGAGACAGAAGATTAACGGCAGGATGCTGGCAGAGAGCAGTGGCCTGGGGGGGCTGGGGGAAGATTTAATTTTATTGCATTTTTTTCTTCCCCTCTCCAGTCTCCTCTTGCTTTTTGGGCAGCCACGTGCTGGAGAATTGTGCCAGACCAAATTTTTGACCCGTTAGCTGCGGTTCCGTTGGGCCCGAGTCCCCAGAGGGGCTGTGCGGGACACAAAATGTTTCCTTGCTGCTCAGGCAGCCAAGGGCTGAGGCTGCTCAGCCCTCGGTGACCCCACGAGCGGCGCTTGGGGAAAGTGGCTCTTGTGCAACTAGCTCAGCAGTTGCTGCCTGGCGGCTCCAGCCTTTCCTTCTCAAGCCCTGTAATGAACTCGGCGTGGGAGGAAGCGGAGACTTTTTTTTCTTTCTTCTCAAGTTGGTTGATGGGGAGAAATATGCAGGATTTGGGCTGTATTCTGCTTGCGCTGAACGTGGTGGCTTGGCCTTTTCCTCGGGGGTGAGCGTCACCGCTCTGCCAGGCGCCTTGGCGGGGCTGGCGGCGTTGCCTGTCCCTCGCCTGCCGCGCGCCGGTGCCAGCGTCAGCGGCCGCAACGGCTTCTCCAGAGCCCCCTCCCAGCCCCTGCCGGCCGCTCGTCTGCCCGCGGTTTCCAGCACTGCAGGACTGCGCTGGTTTTCGGGGCTTTGCCTGCCCTTGGGTTAGGAAGGGATTTTTCAACCATTGTAAAAAGCCTTTTCTGCAGAATGTTGTTTCATCTCCAAGTTTATTTACGTGCCTTGCCCAGAAACTTTCAAACAATAAAAGATAATTCTGTTTAAAATCCATGTTTTTGTGCTCTCTCCTCCTCCCTCTCTGGCAATACTCGGTGTAAATTACCCTCCCAGACTGATATAATAAGTGACTGCACAAATAGAAGGAGTGGGAGTCACACAGCCCTCCACCATCTGCTGAAAAGGAGCAGGGAAAGAAGGTGGGTCATCGGCACAGCTCTTCCAGGAAAACTCCCTCTCAGCAGGTGAAAACTTGCTCTCTGGTTATCACAAGGCAGAACTTGGCCCTTTAGAGCAGGAAGCAACTTGATGCTAATTTCTGTTTCTCATTGGCAGGAGAGCTAATCTTTTGTGGTACTTGTCACAAAGACTTTGCAGAATATTAATCCCATAATGAATGGGAGAAAACTGGAGTTCAGGCTGGGCTGGTTTGTTGCCGTGAGATCTTGGATCCCGCTCTGTCATACCATGGTTCTGTGCGTGATAAGCCGTGTTCGGAGCAAACGCAGCTCACAGGTGATGCTTAATCCTGGTCCGTTCTTAGGGGAAGATGGGAGAAGCTGCGGGTGTGGAGGAAAGCAGGGAGCAGGCAGAGGGCTGCAGTCCGGCAGCGCTGGCCTGTCCGAACGGGGCAGCACGAGCCAAGAGAGCAACCCGGGAGAAGAACCGCAGCCCTCGGAGCGCCGGGAGGCTGCAGCCCCTCCACTGAGCGGGATACCTGGTGATCCGACTTGAGTGAAAGCTTCAGTGATTTTAAAGTGCTCTCCCCACTGCCCTGCGCACATCCTAGCCTTGCTCTTCTGACCACGTCGGTTTCCCCCCAGTTTGGCCTCCCACATAATTTCTTTGAACTCCTTCCAAGCACTCCCGTGGTGCCATTTCTGCCTCCTGAAATGCCCTGCTTTGCTCCCTCCATAGTGCCTCAACGTGTCTCCTCCTCCACCTTGCAACCCTGCTTTGCTGGCTCTGCACTTCTGTCTCCCATCTCTCTGGTAGCTCCTAGTTTTACTGTTGCTGTCTTCGGTGCTATAAACTCCTTGTGCTCTAACTTAGAGCCAGTGAAGCATGCAGTGCACACTCAGTGTTGTATATGCAGGCCATTACCCTGCAAGTGCGTCTCAATTGCAGCTCAGCTTTGAACTCTCTCTTAACAGCTTTTACTCTGCGAGATTAGAACCTCCTATTCCCTGCAAGCCTATTTAGAGACAGATAAAATGCCAGAACTCTGGCTTTATTTTAACTTTCTTTTCCTGTGTCCCAGTCGTCTAATCTTTTCAGTGCAGAGAACTGGGGAGTTTCCCTAAAAAAGCACTTTTATTGTGTACTTTCCAAGCTATCTGCACCTTGTAGCCCTGAAGAAGGGTGAGGAACCATTGCGGTCTCCCAGATCTTTGCAAACAGCTAGAAATGTTGGAGGTCTTGCCTGGCCCCCGGGGCTGGTGTGTCTTCTTTAGCCCCAGCGAGCAGCCCTTGGGCTTGGAGGGAGTTGGGGAGAGCTGCTGCCCGCTGGGGCCGCCTGCGCTGCTGGGCAATGCGGACGTCATTAAGGTAAGATAGGATGGCGCCCTGAATAAGGAGTCAACATAAAGTAGGATGGTCATCTGAGGAATGGGTCTGGGGCAGCAGAGATCCCTTCTGGCATCTGTCTCACAGCTGCTTCTTCTCTTTTACAGTGCGCTGCACACCAGGATCTCCTCTACGGCCCATCGAGTGACCAGCAGCTATGTCCAAGGCACCTTAGACATTCCTCTCCTCACCAAAACTGTGGGCCAGTGCCTGGATGAGACGGTCCAGCGGTTTCCTGACCGCGATGCCTTGGTGTTCTGCCGGGACGGGGTTCGGAAAACATTTGCTCAATTCAAAGAGGAAGTGAGTGCCGAGTTTGCTTGTCAGATGCTGCATGCCAAGAGGTAACAGCGGTGGCAGGCAGAGCCGAGGAGTCCAAAGGGAATTCATCAGTCAGCCGAGCAAGCAGCTAGGCTCCTCCTGCCTGGACTCTCGTCCTGGTTCTGAGCACCTCCAGTGAACATCTGGGTGTGGGCCGTGCTTGTCTTCCTCATGATTGCAAAGTCAGCAGGAGACAGAGTATTTGCAAAGTGCTTGCTGTATATCGCAGGTCGAACTTTCATACTTAATAATTCAGATGCTGGTGATAATTTTGTAAGAGCGGAGTTGTGGTTTTTTTCAGCTTGACTCAGCTCTAGCTCTTGTATTAGTGAGACTCTGATGGGACCCAAGTATGTAGAGCTTTCTAGTTCTAGTGCAAGTGAAACTGTAAATGAAGTCATGGATTTGATCCCAAAGGAGAATACACAAATCTGTGGGTATATCCATGCGTATGTCTGTCTGCATGCGTGTACAAACGCATATATGTGTATTCTGAATGGAGGAAAAATGTTTCAAAGAAAACAGATGGAAAGCTTCTCTTAATACCTAATATGATCTTGAATAGGTAGAATTGGTTTGTGGGTTTTTTCATTTGTTTTGGTTTGTTTTTAGATTTACTAGCGTTTTGTTTAAATCCATGCAGATAGATAAAACTAACAAAGTTCACCATAATTTAAAAAGTAAACTATAACTCAGAACTAAGCTGGAAAGTAGCTATTCCTTGATATTCCTTCATATCTCCTACAAGGTAGATTTCATAATGATAATTTCATAAATTCATTTGACAAAATGATGAGAGGATGTAAGAACCATTCTTGGAATGTTTATACATGTGCACACACATGCAAAATCTTGCATCTTGCAAAATAAAATAGTGATCCCAATGTAGTGGCTGATTTCAAATTCATGAGGATAGGAACCCAAATCCGTATTGGTCAAAAATCTTTTCCTACTATTCCCTTCATCTGCGATGTTTCAGAACTCTGCAATATTTGCAGAATGGAGGCAAACTTGTCTCTGTACATAGGCCAAAGACACAAATAAGGCTTAGTCCTATTTCGAGTTTAATGAAAAGGAAGATGTTAAATAGCCCTTCATTGGACAATAATTTATTTGCAAATGCTTGTAGGTGTTTGCCTATCATGATTCCTTCCTGCTTTTCTTTATGGTTCTGAATTTGCTACTTTTATTCAACTTGCTGAATACAGACCAATCTGTTCTGACACTCAGAAACCCTGTTCTTCAGAAAAACGATCTTGGTGCAGCAATAAGCCGACACTGTGCTGTAGAGGTACATTCAGCCTGGTTTCACTTGTTAAGATTATATTTTTCTCCCCGAAAGTATTGCTGAAAATGTCTATCCCCCGATGACCCCCTGTTCGTGAGCTTCCTACCAAGCCCCAGGCACTTGTCCTGTGTTTTACAGGTAGACCAGGCAGCAGCTGGACTTCTGGCTCTCGGCCTGAAGAAAGGAGACCGCCTGGGAGTGTGGTGTCCTAACAGATACGAGTGGGTTCTCATGCAGTTTGCCACTGCTCAGGCAGGAATCATCCTGGTAAGGAACCTGCCGCATCCGAGTGTGCGGGTCTTTAGCTGTAGGTTGGGAAATGATTCTATGTAAGCAAAGATATAAATGGAGATTTTGAAGAATGATTTTTTTTGACTGTGTTCGAGCAAAATGTTTCTGAAGCCAATATTTAAGCAAGACTTGTGTAGCCCTTCGAGTCTTCATCCTGCAGTACCTAGGAAAGCAGAGACAGAGCTCAGATGAAGGAGCAGCAAGAAAATGGTTGCTGTGAAATGTCTTCAGCCACTGATGACAAATCTTAGCCTACAGGCTACGGCCATTTTTACGTAACATGCTGATCTCAATTGCTTTGTGATGCAAAATGCTCATTTAATAATCTGCTTCAAGCTGCATATGCCGAAAAGCCATTTTCCTGTGATAATATCACCTGGCAACTCAGTGAAATGTCTCTTGTTTAGACAGTACCCTGTGGGTAGGAGTCTGCTTTATCTTCCAGGATATTTTCTTAATCATTTTTCATCTTGATGTCCGATAAGAAACATTGATAGATAGAGTGGATGTGCCTGGCTCCATGTAAACCTGATTGTGTAACTCAGCCCCTGGGACCAAAACCGCTTCTGCTGAGAGCTGCACTGGGGGAGCCAGTATTTTGCTTGTTGTCCATTAGGAAATCTAGCTTGCCCTTGAGTTCTGGGTGTCTTTGGTTTCACAGATTGAATGTCTGCCTTGGAAAAAGGAGACTTGGTTTCTCTTCTCATCTTTCTTGCAGGTCTTTGTCTCATGCAAATCTCTTCCCCTTTTTTTTTTTTATGGTATTTAGAGGTCTTTGTCTCATGCAAATCTCTTCCTTTTTTTTTAATGTTATTTAACAAATATTTCTTGTGGTGGTGACCTCTTAGTTCTGCATGTCAGACATGGATAGAGGTTTTTAATGCAGCTCATTCCGGGGAGGACTTATCTTGCAGTATGTGTTGCTGAAGAGTCTTTTCAAGGCAGCATTAACTCTGATTAACCCTCTGTTTTCTCTCTGTTCAGGTATCTGTGAATCCAGCGTATCAGGCTGCTGAGCTGGAGTTTGTGATCAGGAAGGTTTGTATGGCTCTGTTTATGCAACTTGATTCATTATGAGAACCCTGAAAAGCAGCAGTCTGCCAAAGGCGGAGGATAGTTGGGGCATGATAGAGATGAACTCCTGCTTAAACACTTGGGCACATCACAGGGAGTGAGGAGAGCTGGCTGGAGAACAAGGACTGGTGGTGGCCATATAAAGGGAGCACCACCGCCCAGTGACCAAGTGTGAGAAACTACACTTCAGTGGTCACTTTTGGTGCCATTTCCAATGGCTGCCACTCTGCAGCTTGACAGAGAGGCTTAATCCTTCATGTTCTTCTGCTCTCTGCCAAAAATCATTTACTGCCAATATTATGCCAATAATAATCATACCTGCCAGTAATCATTTACTGGGGGAAGAGGAAAGTACAGGAACTAAACATCTACCCAAGAGGGTGATGGCCAGGACAGCAGAGACGATGTAGGAGAACAGTATGACTACAATCACTCAGGGCAACATCTATTTTAGATCAATTCTAACTTGTCCATACTCATAACCAGCCTCTGGCCATATCAGTCTGTTCTGGAGCGAGACCACGAGCAGCTGCTGCCTGCAAGAGCCAGGCCAGGCCATGCTGCCTTCCCTGAAGTCTGGAACAGAAATCACCATCTTCAGTTTTACTCTTGAAAATGGAGAGGAGGAAGGCTCAAAGTGCCACCATACTGGCAGCTAGATTTCTCCTCCCCAGATACGTCCTAGGTTTTGCTGGCCTGGCACCAGTCCTAGGTTTTTGCCACTGTTTGACATCTTGCTGCTGTCTGATCAATACTGCGTGTGTCGCTCCCATATACCTGCCTGGGTTTCTGGGTTCAGTGGCAATGTGCAGAGCACAGATCAATTGGAACTGGGGCAGAATTTTTAGCCCCAGTAATGGTGAATTCAGGCGACTAAACACTTAGCCCCAGGATTAATTTTTAGTCGTTAAGAGGCTTGTCTGGTTGCTCTGCTTTACATCAAAAGTTAATATTGAAGAGCTGGAACCGCCTCTGGGTCCTTCAGCACCATCCTTATTTGTGCTTTAGTTAGACGGAAATGGAAAGTTTCTAGCAACCGAGAGAGATTTTTCTCTTGCATCAGAGCCTCTGGAACTTGCTTGTTGGGCTGCAGTTTGAACTCCCATTTCACCCTTCACTTGATTCTCTTCTGGCAGTCTCCCCATTGTCCTTCCTATCTCCATGCATTAAAACCAAAAGTGCTTTCGCTTCCCATCGTGGTGTCTCCCTGCTTCTCATACAAGGTGGATAAGGCTCAGATATCCCACAGTCAAAATGAAATGGTGACGTCCACCTGTTCCTAGAATAGCTGGCAAAGGACAGTGTTCATGTTGACATGGTACTTGCTGTTTGTGTTTGGAATACAAGCTTTCCTGTCTCTATTCATGACTTTCGTTTGGTACGTCACTCTTGAGACAACAGTAGGTGGCTTTTCTTCCAGTGAGACTTGGCTTTTGTTTTGATTTCCCTGTTTTTATGACAGATTTTTTTCTCTGGTTTTGTGGTATAAATGTAGGGTAATCCCAGCAAAGCTGCTGCTGCTTACTGATAGGGTATGAGTCAAGGGCAGAATGTGCTTCAGGTTCCTTGGGAATTGCACATGCCTTCTCCACGCTTGCTCCTTGGTATTCTTGAATTACCTTGTAGCTTTGGCACTGGGGTCTCTGTTTTTATCTCATCCCTTCTTCTCAGGTGATCGTATTTCCTTATTGCACAACTAAAACCCTGTGGACTTTCAGGCTGTGCCTGCTGGACCTGCCAGCCCGGCTAACCCCGGGCTCCCAGCAGCAGCCTCCCTCCCTCTGCTACACACAGCACCAAATCCTCCATATTGATTCCTCTATTCCTGCTGTCGTATTTCCAGGCCTTTGCATCAGCAAACACATCGTGGCTTTTGTATTACAGGTCCTTTGAAGAAGGGTCTATTGCCAATCAGGTTGGCACCACGTAGAAAATGCCTGGCTAGAGAACCGTTTCTCATGCAACATCTGCCCAGCAAACTCCTCTCCTCAGACAGCATCTGTTTTGCAATGCTAGTTGAATGGAATCAGATTCTGAAGTGACTAACAGTGAAAAGTTAACGCCCCAGATATCCCAGAACTGACATATTCTCCAGAGTTTCTGGCAGATGGTTCCAGTAAACAAAGCAAATGTTTGTCTTCCCTCCTGACAAACCCCAGAGGATACTTAGAAATAATTTACTGTTGTAGCCTTAGTCTTCTTATTTCATGGACCTTGGGAAAATGAAGAAAACGAATGAGTGACTCATTTCTGTAAATAGTTTATATGACAAGAATGCACTTTTAGACGATGAAAGCAATTTGCAAATCTGGATCAAATTCAGCATATCAGCTCTGCTGAGAAGTCTAAAGAAGCCTTTGGAATAATTAGCATGCTTTGTTTCAGTGTTATGTAAATGAATAGTTGAATGAAAAATGTTTTACTTTTCAGAATTGCTAAAACTCTTGGAAGAGGTTGAAAAAGCTTAGAAAGTTGTACTTAAAATAAATAAATAAATAAAAAGGCTTGGCTTGTCATGAGAGGCAGGCTTTAGGTTTCCTCATTTGGCTGAGGTTCCGCAAACATTCTCATTTCAGATAATTCAAATTAGAAACTTCTTCACGTATTTTTTTTCTGCCTGGCCTTTGTGTTAGCACTGGGGCTGTCTGAATGGCTGTGCGCTGTGGCTCCTGCAGGGTAGGCGTTAGAAAGATTAGCCTGGAGAGAGGCCATTGCATCACAAGTTCACGGACACGGGTCTCGGGAAAATTCCCATGAAATGTTTGCCTTCCTGTGCCAGCATGGCATGAGCGCCAGTGCTCGAGGCTGCTCCGAGCACGAACCCCGTGTGACTGCTGATGAATTTCTATCTCCCTTCGCAGGTCGGCTGTAAGGCGCTGATGTTTCCCACACAATTTAAAACACAGAAATACTATGATATCCTAAAGCAGACATGTCCCGAGCTAGAGAAATCCAGCCCAGGGGGAATAAAGAGCAAAAGGTGAGTTAGGAACATGTGCCCTCTTTTCACTGATCTCCTGGCTGGGTCCTGCCTTGGGTCCCCTTGGTGCCTATCGCAGGTCCCTAGCGGAGGAGGGACCCTGGCACATCCCTCTGTATTTAGGATCTTTTTCCCTGGCAAGGGAAGCTTGCAGTCCCTTTGTGGACCTAGGGCTGAGGAGGGTGTGTGTAACTGCTCCCCAGGCCCAGGATCCAGCGCAGATGCTGTATCGGGCAGTGCCCATGCAGTTCCTCGAGCTCTGGTGATCCCAGCCCCTCCTGCTCCTGCAGCACAGATCCCAGCTGCTGCCTGATACGTCTGGGCGTCGCTTGGGATTTAGCCATCAATCAAAGGGGCCTTCATGGGCGTTCAGCTCAGCTGAACGTTTTGGATGTAATTCCAGATTCCTCCCCTGTAACAGGGATTCTGGATTTGAGGATAGATGTAAGAGGAATCCTTGGATGTTTGTGCCTTGCACGAATCTGCTTTTTGTTGTGTTAGGTAGTTGGGTTTCATCTGAGGAGAACAGGTTTGCAGCCCCAGAGGTGTTCCTGACCAGCGCACAGCTGGCCAGGCAGTTCACTGCTTGAACTTTTATCGCTGTCCATGTTTTTCTTTTTACCAGGCTGCCCGACTTATCCATTGTCATTATGGTGGACTCCAGGCTGCCTGGCACCTTCCACATGAGCGAGGTGATGCAGGCTGGGGACAGCAGCCATATGAAGCAGCTAAGAGCCCTGCAGCAGACCCTGTCCTGCCACGAGCCCATCAACATCCAGTTCACTTCAGTAGGTGCTCCTGGGCCTTGGGCTTGGCTCCCTCAGCATTGGTGCAGAGCATGCCTTTGCCTTCTGCCTCCTGAGACCAATCTTGGTTCCATTTAATTTCAGACCTCTGGTGTAGGGTGGAGAAAGTGTTTTAGGACTTGTCCCTTACATCTGCCATTCGTTGCCAAGGGCAAATGAAGATAAAGGGTGTCACATGGAGGGGGAATAAAAAAAGATGAAGATTCCCAAGTCTGAATGGAAAATAAAGTGCAAGATCATCAGAATCTTTGCCTGGGAAATTGTGCCAAAGAACCATGTGCCTCATGCTCTGAATGGATGGTATTATCTATTCAGCTATATTGTATGTTTGTGTTCCAGGGGACAACGGGAAGCCCAAAAGGAGCCACCCTCTCTCACAGAAACATTGTGAATAATGCGAACCTGATTGGCATGAGGCTGGGCGTCTCGGAGCAGGTGGGTGTTCCGCTGGGAACGTGGGGCTGCGTCGGCGCTCCGGGGAGAGCAGGGATGTGGGGAGGGCTGGCGCGGGGAGGCCGCGTGTTTGGCTGCAGGTGCTATGGAGGGATAGGAGTGCATTGAAGAGGAACCGTGTGGATACAGAGAAACAGAAATTCTCCTCAGCTTGGGTTTGTTCACTTTTGGTGTTGCTGGTGGGGTTTTTTGTATGTTTGTTTTGTTTCTTTTTTCTTTTTGTAACAAACAGCTTGAGCTTTGCAGGTAGCAAATTTCCCCAGATGAACACGGGCATAGCTTAAGAATGGAAAGGCATACAGTCCAAAAGTTTCTCTGTGTTCTTCCTTCATGGTGTTTTTTTATTTTTACTGAAATTGAAGTGTTATAAATAAATGAATAAAAACATATTTATGTTACCATTTTGTGGGAAACAAGATTGTGAATCACTTTCCATTTTGGTGACTGTTCATTTCAGACAGTTATGAGACTGTAAAGGTTAGCTTTCAATTCTGTTGAATGAGCTTGTAAAATCTGTTTTGCATAAGTTCATTTCATGTCATGTATGCAGTCTCATTAATCTTATCAGGATACGTACGACCTAGTTGCTGACGTTTTCTATTTCCAGTTCCTTTTAAAAATCATTAAGGGCAAATATTTCCCTTTGAAGTTCCAAAGTAGTTTATTGTAACACAATTGCTTTGATCCAGAAAAGAACATGGCTTGTTTCAATCAGTCTTCAGAGCCTTTAGCGTTTTTTTAAAAAACAAAATAATATTATTAGCATGTGTCAGATCCCGCATGGTGTATATTTGATACCTGTTGTAGCAGTATAGCTCTTCTGGCATGTCATGAAATAATGTGGAAGTAAAATCAGACTGAAAAGTCCAACATGTAAATGACACTGCAGAATTCCAAAATGAAATTTTGACATGAAAAACTTCCTAAGCTGTTTTTATGGAATGCAAGAACTGCCAGCAGTAGTGTTCCCACCTAAGGGGAGCAAAGATGAACGTTAAATTTCCAGCAAGTTGTAAATGAAGCGGTTCCTGTGTTCGGAGCCGCGTACTCCAGCTGTGGGTGTGCTGAGCACAGGCGGGAAGGTCTCGTTCCTCGCTGACGTCTCTGTTCGCCTTCGTACCAGGACTATCGTATCGGCATCCCCGCTCCCCTCTACCACTGCCTGGGCTCTGTGGGAGGCTGCATGGTGACCGCCCTGCATGGCTCCTGCTGCATCTTCTCATCTCCCAGCTTCGAGGGAAAGGCTGCACTGGAGGCAGTGTCGAGAGAGAAGTGAGTTTTTGTGCCTTTTGCTGTAGAAGAGTTTGGCATTGCGTGGTGGTGCCACCATGTCTCTGGTGCCTGAGCACTGCTCGCGTCCTCTTCCCTCCCGCTGTGGCACACGCGTGTTGTCTGGGGCACGTGTGCTCCACATGCACCTTGTAAAACACAGGTGCTGCCATTGTCTGTGCAAGCACAGGCACGTGCAGTGATGCACAACACGTCTGCTGCCCCTCCTCTGTGCCACCGTCTCGGTGGCACCAGCTGCAGTGAGAAGTGAGGCATTAAGTCACTTCTATGCCAAGCTCTAACTCTTCACTTTGTCTTTTCCCTTCCTTAAGATGCTCCTTTCTGTATGGCACTCCAACCATGTTTATAGATATGCTCTCCCAGCCAGACTTCAACTCCTACGACTTGTCGTCCCTGCGGGGAGGTAAGCCTGACACCCCAAAGGGCCAGAGCAACACGCTGAGAAATTGGGGATTGCTGGCTCCCCTTCGGGAGGGAGGTCACCAGGGGGTTGTTTATGCCTTAAACTTTGAATTCCATGTTTTTAGCACTCCCCTAAGGGAAGGAGCCTTCTGGTTTGTTTGCAACGGAGGCTGCAGCGCTCCGATACCAGCAGCCGCCGCCGTGCGGCAGCAGGCACGTACGTGTGCTATAGGGGCTGCCCAGAGCCTGCAGCAGAGCCGGGCAGCTCTGCTGCACCCTGACCTGGAGCGTCCTGCCCCTTTCTAAAAACACTCGTATGGATTGCAATGGAAAACGTGGGGCTTCTCTTATCGTGGACGGCCTCAGAGACAGCTGAGCACAGCAACTGAAGCAGGGAGATCCCCTGTGCTGCCCTTTAGAGGCAACAGCAACACCTAGAAAAGATGGTGCTGGAGCACAAAGAGGCACATAGGCAGATATTGGATCGTCTCTGTTATGTGGGAAATGATCCTGTCTTGCCTCATTCCTCAGAAAAGCATATGTAGCACTCACTGCCTTCCTAGGACATATTTGAACAGGGGAAAATGTGATCTGCCCTCTCCCTGAAGGCCTGGTCTCCTCAAGGCAGGAGGAAAGCTTCTTACTTTTGTCATGTCTATGGGAGTGCTTTTGTCCTGTAGGAGTTTTGCCTGTTTCTGCTCTGAATCTTTCCTTTTCTGGAACCACAGCTTGGACTGAGGTTGTGCTATAGAGTTTATTTTCCTCACAAGTGAACTCTGCCAGCCCTTGATTCATACAGGCAAACTGGCCTTACTGCTGCAGTGTTTGTTTCTAGAATAACTAGGGCCCACATCCATAAAAATAGAGTATTTTGACAGGAACCAGTGTATCCCAAAGGTCTTGCCAGCATTTAGATGTGGGAGCACAGAACCTCCTGAAGAACTGCTCCTCTGGAGAGATGGTCTCCAAGACAATTCTTTCTCTCTTCCTTCCAGGAGTCATTGCAGGTTCCCCTGTTCCCCCTGAAATCATGAAGATGATTATGACAAAAATGCACATGCCGGAGATTGTGGTGAGTCCCTCCCTGGTTGCTGCATTTTGTCATGCTGAGGCCCTGCAAATGCCTCTGCATGCCATGGTGACAAGCACCCCCTGAGCCCCAGTGGCCAGGGGTGACGGGATCATGGCCATGAGGCCGGGAGAGGATAGAGCGTGGCTGGGAGGACAAGCTGGGATTCTGCTGGGTAGCTGCAGGGTCTCAGGAGGGAGGGAAGGTGTTACCTTCCGTGCTGCAGGCTGAGCTGCTGTTGATGTGTCTCCAAGTTTGTAAACCTTTCTGTTTCCTCACTGTACATGCTGCAAGGATGAATTATTATGGAAGAGGGATTTCTGATCCGTTTGGTGTGAGTGGATGCACACGCTCGTTTTGCTGCGGAACTAGCAGGTTTCTCTCACCCCCTGGATTGCACGCAGATGTTAACCCTTGTGCACGCTCCATGTGAGACCCTGAGCATGAGCACGGCAAGAGCCACCCCTGCAGCTCCGGGGGAGGCCTGCCCCGCTGCAGCGTGTGCTCGTGCTCCGCGGCATGTCCGTGCACCCTCAGGCCTGCGCATGAGCCTCGGCATGTCCTGCATGTGCCAGGGGACAGGACACCAGTGAGCAGGTCCCTGGGACTGGGGTGACACATGTTGTAGGAGGTGGACAGCTGGGGTGTCACAGGTACCTGCTCATCTGATGTCTGACTTTACTCTTCAGGAGTGTGTGTCTGTGCATGAATGAGGAAGACAGAAACGGCTTTTTTTGTTTTGCTTTAAAGGAAATGAATTGGGCCTCAGTGCCATGCTGGGTGGGAATGCTGAGGAAGCAGACTGTTGTGGTGGATAAACACACGGGGCTAGGAGTCAGATTGCGCCTGTTGTTGTTGGCAGATCTGGACCTTGCCAGTAGCAGGAGGTTTCCAAGGATGACTCTGTGCTCTGGAATGGACTTGGGGAGCCCAGGGCATCTGTGCTGGAGCAATCTTGAGGAGAGCCAGGGTTTTTCCTAGACATGAAGCAATTGATGCTGATTTCAAAACACCAGGGACAGCTCTGGTACCTTTCCCTGGATTCAGCCAGGTGGCAGCCACCTCTCCTTATAGCAGGCCTGTGTTTGGCCCCACAAAATATCTTCAGCCATTACTATGGTGGCCAATATGCCAGACAGCAGTAGGTGTCTTGCATATTCCTGCTTTGCAAAAGGCACAATAATAAAACTCTTCTCTCCCGAGCAATCACCCTGCCCATAGGATAAGGACTAAGCCTATATTTGTACGACCACTCACGTTACTTCTGACACACCAGCTGTCAGACAGACGCAGGGAGACTTGTTGAATTCATCTTTGCAGCAAGAGCTTTATACAGAAGATGTACATAAGAAAATATACAATTTGGTTTCTATATAGGAGACAGAGGAGGTTTCATCCTCTTAAAGGTCATTTACACTCAGTTACAGAGGAATAAATATATATATATTTATATAACTCTTTAGGATAAAAAAACACAGTTAAGTTGAAACTGTGGTATTGTAATAGCCATGACAATAAACCACAGTCATCCTGGTGCGTCCTGCCCCATCCTCTGGAGTGTGGGCAGAGAGGAGGAGGGGTGCCCAGGCAAGGCCACGTACGCACACCTCCTCCTGGACATCTATGCGTCTTGCTAGACCCCCATAGTGAGAGGGGAATCTGATTCAGATTGCTTTGGGGTCAGGGTTTCCCAGTACTGCTTCTCTTAGAGATTTCCAACTGACCTAGAGCGACTGCTCCCTTTCGGAACGAACGCGGAGCTCTCTCAGGACCGCCTGGACGTTGCTTCAGCTATCGTGCTCAGCCCTGACCTGCAGGGATCCTCTCCGTGGTGGCAGAGGAGGCTCTTTGCATGGGTTGAGCCCATGGGCTTTCCTGATTGAGCGGCTGGGGCCGGGCTGTGGGGAATGCTCCTACCTCCCCACTCACTTCCACTCTGTTGGAAGGGGAGAGACAGAGACAACGTGGTTGATCAGGGATGCGGGTTCGGCTGCCTCTGTGAAAGATGACTGTGTTTTACCGGCATTGTCTAGGTTAGCTTGTCTTAGTATGGTCATGCATAGTTTAGTTTTTAAAAATGCCTCTTTTAAAATATATAGATGTCGAAAAAGATTGAAAAGGTGGATTCCATCCTGCAATCAGCAGAGAAGCGGGGATTCGGAGGAGGCTGGAGGTGTTTGGATATATCAGAAACGTATCCTGACAGGTAGGAGAAGCTTAAGGAAGGACTCAGAACAAGTCAGTAGTTTTCTGATGGTTGAAGTGACCAGTCACCAGGACAGGCCATAGCAGGGCCTGCTAGGAAACAAAAAAAATAAACAGAAGAAAGAAACTCACATTTAATGCGTTTAAGGGCTTTTTCCAAACAAACCTTCACCTAAAAGGCGGTCCCTGAACAGTGACCCAAATCATTGGTAGTCCCAAAAATATATATCCCAATAACTGACAGCTGAGAAAGCTGCCTGGCTCTGAGATGCCTGAGTGAAATCAGAGAGGCTGAAGGTACCTCATCATCCTCAGACTTGTGTCTGGAGTGGGTTTCCATACCTGCATTTTGGTACACACACCTGAAGGTAATCAGCCCTGCCTTTTGTACAGTGAATAGTTCAATGTTTCAGTAAAAACTGTCAGCTTATTTAGGAGTGTTGCATGGTGGGTGCTATACAAAAAACAGGTAACATTCTTTTTTTACTTTCATAATGGAAGAGTGAATTGGGATTTAGTTTAGGCAGGGAGAGAAGAAAGTTGAGAAGGGCCAGGACTGTAAATAAAATATATTTTCAGTATTGTGGTTTATAAAACTGAATTTTTTCCATCCTTAGTGCGGAACTTTACCCGCCCTGTATGGAACGACTGGTATTTCCATTTCCAGTCCATAAAACCTCTGGCACTACAAGAGAAATAACCGCTTTAGGAAGGAGCAGAGCAGCTGGCATCATCCCTGACATTTTGGGCATAAATCTACTTTCTCCATCCTGTTATGCATATCCCTAATGAATTGGGGAGCAAATGGCCATAAATGGACTTCAGGCTTCTGTCTAGTCCCTTTTATTAGGAAATGGCATTGTGACAACTCTTGTTCCTACAGTGCAACACAGGGTCATTGCACTTTACCTTTCCTGTGGGCACAAGCTCGGAGGCTCATCCCGAGCTCTCTGGAATGCATGCGAGCTTCTGCGCTGGTGCTGGGATGGGGAGCAAAACCAAAATGCCTGCAGTGCTGACAGCTGCGGCCTCTTCTAGCCGGTGTTCTGCACTTCATACTCCTAGCAGCTCTCAGCTGTTGAGGGTGTTTGTGTGATATTCTTGCACATCTGGTGTTTGGGCTGACAGATGTCAGCAAGTTCATGGCTCAGAGGAGAGTCAGCCCTTTCTCCTGCATTGCCTTCTGGCCCAGAACACCTTATTCAAATAGTATTTACTGTCTCAAACCTCTCTCCTCTGGGACATTCGAGGCACAAGCCCTTGTTTTTAAATACCTGAGTGTCTTGAATGGGGATTTGTACTTGTTGACAGGTAAGTGCTGGCCTGGGAACGGCTCCCTATGGAAGATACCTGGGTCCAGCTTTCCCTGCAGTGCCGTGCCCTGGATTTCAGGCCAGGCCTGGGAGGACCTGTACCAGGACGCGAGCGCGTCCGGAGCGCTGTGGCCTGAGCTCTTCCTGGCCAGGACTGCTGTCGATGCCCCCTCCTTGGAGACAACGCCGTAACCATCGGTTTCTGCAGACGGCCTGTGGGTTCTGGCTTGGCAGGTGGTTTGGATCTTTATGGCTTATACCAGATTTAAAGGAGGGGCCAAAGACCAAACACCTCCAAACTGTTGGAAAATTAAGTGTGTGTGATCCCTGCTCAGGATAGGAATGCATCAAACCCACCCTTTTTTGACACCTAATTCCAAGTTGTGCCCCTGCTTGCTCCCAAGGCCTGTCTCTCACTGTTTTATGGAGTTGCCTTCACCCCACTTGCTCAGGCAGATCCTCTCTCCATGGTATTATTGCCAAGGAGATGGAGCGGTCCTAGTGAAGGCCTCGGCAGGCCCACGCGTGAACCCTATGGACCCAAACCTCAGTGTCACCGAGACGAAGTCCCGCTAACGTAGGGGACGTCAGGGTTTGCTGGAAGCGGCGCCCACCTTACGTGCTTAGTGGCGGCTGCCCTTCTTGGACCTCTTGGTGGGCAGCTTGCAGGTGCGGAGCGCGGCGGTGTCGCGGATGGGCTGTCCCCGGTACTGCGCCGGCGTGGAGCAGCTCTCGTCAGCGCGGGTGCGGTTGCCCTTGAGCCACCTGCGGCAGCACGGAGAGGGGCGCGAGCTCGCGAGGCGCCAGCAACAGCCCCGCACGGAGAGCCGGCGCCGAGGGGAACGTGGAGGGGCTGCCCCTGCCCGCGCCGCCCCAGGGGGACGCCCGCCACGGGAAAGCGCACGCAGGAGCAGGGGCCGCGCGGGAGGGCTCTTACTTGCGCAGATGGGCCAGCTGGCAGTTGCAGTGCCAGGCGTTCCTGGACAGCGTCAGCGTCTCCATCTTGTCGAAGGGGAAGTTGCGCGGCAGCTGGCTCAGGCGGTTGTTCTCCAGGTGCGCCGTCTTCAGCGCCGTCACGCCGGCAAACGCGTTCTCTGCAAACTGGCGCGCACAGGGTTGGGGTTTCACAGGGAAAGATACATGTTAGAACCCCTGCTAAAACCTCGCTTCCTCTGCTGGAGACTGCTAGCAGCACTGATGTGGAGAGAGCCAGAGAGCACGAAAGGAGGAGAGGCGGCCAGGGGAGCTGTGGGGCAGCAATGGGGCTGGTGGAGCTGCCCACCACAGGGCTGCTCCTTGCAGCCGCGTTCCTAAACACAGCGGAGCCTGGCAGCCCGCTTTGTTTGTGAACCGCGCTTCTCCTTTCTAAATGAGGATATTTTATAGGGATAATCCTTTCCAGGGCTGGAAGTCCTCCCAGTGCCGCTTGCTTCTCCCTGCTGGACCTGGTGAAGGAGGGAGTGTTTGTGGCGTCTGAAGGGCCTGTGGACTTTGGCAGTGCCCAGTGGCTCCGAGCGGAAAGTTACACTTGGCCCCAGAGCAAGGTAGAGACAGCGAGGCCGTCTCCAGCGCCTCGGCCTCCGCTGCAAGATGGGTGTTTCCAGAAGTAACAGGTGGGCTTTAAGGGAGCTCTTCTGCTTCATGCACTCAGAACAGGAGCTCCGTGCAGCAAAGAAAGATCAGCTGTAAGCCCTACTTTGCCACCCTCTCTTCCTTAGGCCTCATATCTAGCTTTTCTTAGGCCATAGTTGCTTAGGTTGGCAATCTTCCTCTTGAAAGCATCAACACAAACCTCCTTGGATGTGATGAGTTAGCGGGAGGGTTGTTGACAAAGCACAAGCTTCCCTTGGCCATGGCAAAGCCTTTCTGCCCTTCTGAAGCCGGGGAACGCTTTGCCAGCAGCGCGAGGAGATCCACCGGGTCTATGTGAAACTCCTCCGAGGAAGAACCTGCGCTTCCCTTTCTGGCCAGAAGCTCACGCGTTCAGTCACACTGCAGACATGGCCATCAGGGTGTGTGCAGGCTCTCTTGAGGCTAAAAAACCTTGACAGCAGAAACATTTTCAGCTGTGAACTTTTGTGATCTTCCAAATTAGGCAATGTTGGATAGGATTATAGTTTTTCTAAGAGTCTCCAGAGTGCCACACAATTACCGTTGGAAAGTTAGCAGTTTTGTCCTCTGTGGCCCAGGTCTGACCTGACCTTGGTAGGGTTTACTGCCTTTTAAATGAGATATGAGTCTTATCCTTGGCTACTTACATTGCCCAGGGGGACTGAGGCACTTCTGCAGCAAGGGTGTTAGCCTGGACACCCTGGCTACGGCCTGCTTTGGATGAGGACTTTCTGCCCCAGCTTCTGACCTCCGTGATCTCATGACAGGAGTCAAGATCTGCTGGTAACAGCTGCAGTGCGTCTTCCCAGCGTATGTATTTATAAGGAATTTGGGGGATTTCCCAAGTGAAAATCACTATTTAAATGGAGGATTACTGTTGTTGTTTGCTTTCTCTGGCAATGCCTGAATTTCTTTTGCAGTGGGTATGTAGTAAGGGATATACTTACAACCCTCAAGGACTGAATTTCCGTGTTTCTTTTTGATTTACAGCTTGCTCACTGAGAGGTGTTCCTGTAAGTGTCCGGTACGAGTCTGTGATGCGGGCAGGAAGGACTGTGCATGGGGAAACTGTGTAGCCTGGGAGGTGCGGAATGGCCCAAGAGCTCTTCTTGTGCTGTATGAGTGTGACTTCAAACTGGAATACCTTCAGGTGAAATAGTTCTGCACTTGGTCAGCTCTAAAATCTTGCAACCATACAGGGAACAGCTAAGGACTGTATTTTTATGAAGGAAAAATAGCTGTAATCAAGATAGCAGCAGCATTTGGAGTATTCAGTAGTGATTTACTAGGTCATATTGTTTCTATGATTGTCATCTAACAGTGCAAAGTTGATTTACAGGTCATTTGGATAAAAGGCCTCCTGAAGGTTTGAAGAGAAAACTGAGCAGGTATGAGAGCTTTTTGTTCTGGGGAAAAATAAATAATCCCTAAAGCTGTAACGGCCACCTCAGTCAGAGTTAATCTAGTAAACTGGTGTCTTTCTGAGATACAGGGGAGGAAATGGGCTGCAGAAAAGCCCTTAAAGGCGGCATCTCTAGGTAGTCACTGTAGAGGAGGCTTTGTTTCTGTGGAGAAGTGATAACTGATTTTCTGTTTAGTCCTTAAATCCTTATGCAAATCCCTGCAGTGTCGCTGGGATCTTAGAGTCCTTTCCACTGTCTCCTACAGAGAAACACTTAACTGTCTGCCTTACAGTGCTGTGCTGAGTTCCTCAAACTGTGATGATCCCAGAGGTTGTTTGGATTAGAAGATTAGCAAGGAAGGAAGGTATTCTGCTTGCCTGGGCAGAGGCCATACACACCATCAAAAAGGATCGTGTGCATCTAGCTAGAAATCTTGAGGGTGAGCAGAATAAGGATTAATAGATACTAATCAAGCTCTGTTCTTATACGGTCTTCCAGTTGACTGGATCGTTCCTACCAAAGACTGGATTTGCACAGGCCAAGTTTTTCAAAGGCTGCTTTAATGGAATTAAGGATACTTCTGAGCGTTCCAGCGTCATGGGTTAGCCACAAGTACATCTTGTACCACACTTAAACTGCAAACTCTTGACTTGTGTGTGATGTAGGTGCCTAGAAGCTGAGTCTCTCAAAAGTGACGTGATAGCATGTCTAAATATCCACTGTATGAGGGTCTTTTTTTGGGTGGTCGCTGTGAAAGTTATAAATGTTGAGTTTGGCTATTCCAATCCTGAGAATGGACAAGAGCTCAAACATGGACAGGGTGGTACCAGAGTGTTAGTGTCATTCCCCACCTGGACAAGCTGTAATTCTAGTTTCTGAGCCTGGCATTTTGGGATGCTGCATTCCCATTGAAAATGCCATGCTGTTACTGGCATCTTTCAATAGGTCTCTCCTTTTCTTCACAAGTGATCTGTTTAACCCTGCGAGGCATTTTGAACTGCTCCTTCTTTGCTCAGAAATTCCCTTTTCATCGCAACTGCTTGTCCGTGGTCAGTTTGGCTTTGCCTTGAGCTGCTACCCTGCCTTACCTGGATGTGCTTTGTCTGTTTTGCACTTCCTAGCAAAGGATCATCCCAGGGACAACTGTTCTGCACCCTTTTTTTGCAGCCTTGCACAGTACATGTAGGACATGAGGCTGCCATAAATGCTGCCCTTCTTGTCCTGTGTTTGTTTCCATGCCTGCCCTGCTGCCTGGCATTTCAGGGGTCCTATTTCCAAGCGGCTCTCCGAGTGTGATGCTCCTGTCTGCCCGTTACGCTTTTCCTTATGGAAAAAGGGGGCTGTTTTGCCAGGATACCTGCATGTCCCTCCTCCTCTCCGGTAGGAACAGGGCCCCTTTGTAAGATGCTGCAGGAGTTTCTCTGCGAGTGCATCAATAAACAAACCTTCCTTTATAACACGCCGAGTGGGAAGGCATGGGGGAGGCGAAGGTTCGTACCTGTGTGAAAGGCACGAGTGAAACTGCTGCTATTCCTGAGCCCTCGCGAGGAATCGCTCCCTCCTGGGCAGCACCAGGTACCCAGGCTGAACTGAGGGAGCACAGTTCAGCTCTGTAGGGTGCCGTGCCCTTCCGCGCCCTGCGTCCAAGGCACATGCTTGCTTCATCCCGTGTCGTGTGTGGGATGCTGGAGGGTTGCTAATTGTCCTGGAGCATCCCAAATACCTTTTGGATAACCTGCAGCTCGGGAGGGAACACGACACTTTCCAAGGAGTTTGGTGATCCCCAGATAACTTGGTTTTGCACAGAGCAGCCCAGCTGAAGGCTAGAGTGCTCCTCCCTCGTCTCGCCCCTCGCTTTGGCCCTGACAGGGGCTGCCAGCTGGCTCGTGAGGCCAAGGGGAAGCCTGGATCCCCCCCGCCCTGGGGAACGGCCGGGGAACGGAGGGCTCTGAAAAGAAGGGAATCGAGCCCTCTGTTACTTATCAGAAGCAAAGAGGGGACTCACCTTCTGCAGCTTCATGTTGTCCAGGTGGAGGGTCTGCAGGTAGCGCCCGAAGGACTGGAAGGCGTTGTCAGGGATGACCTCGATGGGGTTGTGGGAGAGCTTCAGTTCCTCCAGCACCCTCAGCTTGCTCATTGCGTTCACAGGGTAGCTGCTCAGCTGGTTCTTGTCCAGGTGGAGGACAGCGAGGTTTTCCACATCTTCCAGTGCCCCAGGCAGGAGGTTGGTGAGGGAGTTGTCGGAGAGGTAGAGCCAGCGCAGGTCTTTAGCACCGTTGAAGGCCCCTGGTTTCAGCTCCCGGATTTTATTGCTGCCTAAGTGCAGGATAAACAGGTTGACCAGAGGGGAGAGGAGTCCTTTGGGCAAGTCTGGGATCTTGTTCTGGTCCAGGTACAGGTAGGTGAGCTCAGACAGGTCGTCAAAGGCTCCCGACTTTATGACGCTGATCTGGTTGTCGCTGAGATAGAGGTAGACCAGGCTCTTGAGCCCGCGGAAGGCTCCCGTTGAGATCTCCTTGATGCGCGAGCCCTGCAGGTGGAGGGACACCAGCTTCTTCATGTCCCGGAAGCCGTTGGTCGGCAGCACGGGGAAGTTGTTCTTCTGCAGGTTGAGGAGCCGCGTCTGCTCGGGCACCTTGGGGATCTTGCGCAGCCCGGCGTTGTCGCAGATGACGTGCTGCAGGTCCCCGCCGTGGCAGTGGCAGCTCGGGGGACATGCCTGCAGGACGGAGGCGAGGCACGCCAGGAGGCTGAGGACACTGAGGAAGAAGCCTGACCGATTCATGGTCAGATCTGGAATTAGTGTGGCAGGAAGGGAAACAGCAGCAGCAGGAGGAGGAGAGAGATGGTTGGGAGAGAGAGAGTGACTGGGTTTGCAGCATGCTGAACACAGCCCTATTTATAATGTTATTAAAAAACAAAATCCCTTCCCACAAACCGCAGGCAGCAGCCAGTTGGAAGCAACCGACGTTGGGAACTTACTGTGAGCTTAACCCCTTGGCACCAGGCAGCGGAGCGTCCTCCGTCCCGCCCGGCCCCGCTGCAGAGGGGCTGAGCACGGGGTACTTTTCCTCTCTGCAACGCGGAGGCCAGCGGTCGGGAAGAAGAGGTGCAGAGTCGCTCAGTGCCCGCTGAGCTGAGCGTGCCGGGTTTATCAGCGGGGTGGGAGAGCCCGTTGCTCCCAGGCTGGCAGCGTTGGGATGCTGCAATGGGGAGCGCGGCTGCGCATCCCGGGCGCCCGCGCGGGAGCTTTGCTCAGACTGCTGGGCTCTGCGTAAGCCCAGGCCCGGGAGAAGCATCTGCGCCCGCGGGATGCAGTTCCTGGGGCTCTGCCTCCGTCCTGAGCAGGGCCTGGAGAGCTTGGGAGCGGAAAGGGCCGTGCCAGTGGTTGCCAGCACTGTGCTGTGCTCACAGCGCAGAGTTATGGTGCAGGCTTTGCAGATCCGGATTGTACCAGGGAGCTGGCCAAGAAAGCCAGATTAGTTTTTTTAAAGAGATTAGTTTTTTTGTCACTGTGTCTTTCCTATGAGCCAGCAGCCCATGAGACATCCAGAGGTGGCCCGAGGACAGCGGTGGGGCCCAGGCTGGCGGAGGCGCAGCCGGAGGACAGCGACGCTCCGCCTGGTGCCACGACCCTGCGGCGGGTGCTGGGGACAGGGACGGGTGTTGGAAGCAAAGCAGCGGGATCCGCGGGGCTGTCCCGAGCAGCCGCGTTACCCGAGGGGGTGTCCCCTCCTCCCGGAGCAAGGGCCAAAGCACAGCCGTGAGCCTGGGTGCCACCGCTGCGAGCGCCGGGGGAGCTTCCCAGCCAGGCCGGGCTTTGGAAGGGAACATTTGGAGCTGGTTTCCAGCCAGGTCCTGGCTGCACGAAGCGCTGAGAGGCAGCGCATAACTGCGAGCGTGTGGAGCGCCGCACTTGCTGGCCGCGCAGCCCCGGCGGAGCTTGTGCAGGGCGAGACAGCCTCGAGAAAGGCAGGAAATCCAAGGGCTGCCTTAGGACACAGAGCAGCTTATTCGCCGCGATGTCTGGGTTTTTCCATTGTTGCGAGGAGGAGTGAGGCCGCGGCGCTGAGCATGCGCCAGACGGGGTTATGCAAACGGCCTGGCAGCGCGCGCCGCGCAGATGTCACTTTGAATGGTCTCCTTATGCATGACTAACCTGGGGGGAGAGAGGGCTTCTGAGCGGGAGTGTGGGTTCCGCCGAGCCCGCGGGGCGCACGGGCCTGGCCCGCTGGTGATGTAACGTGGGACCTGGGTGCAAACCAGGCCGTGTGAGGCCTCCAGCGCTGGCGTGCGGCGCCCTGCAAGCTCCTCGGCATGGAGTGAGCCCTGCGTGCTCTCCTGAGACCTGCTGTTGCTGCAGGAGCTGCAGCTCCTCCTGCGCTGACCCGCCGCGGCGCTTCCTGCTGTCCTTTCTGCAGTCTTTGCAATGCTTTGGTCACAGCAATCCCACCGGGGGCTTTTGCTTATGCCGAACCAAGAGATTCAGCAGCCACCCCAGTGCCAGGGGTGGTGGCTCCCAGATCTCCTGCTTTCCTTCCTCATCCCTCTGGGCTGATCGGGACCGCGTGCCCTCTGAGCGAGGGTCGTTAGTGAGGCTGAGCAGCAGCTGTGTGAAAGACTGCAAAAGGAGAAGGAAGATCACCCCCCAAATCACCCTTTTCTTTCCACTGATGGATTTTTCTTAAGCAGGTTTGTCTGCTTTAGTCCTACTTGAAATCATGTGCTGAGCCATTCCCGAAAGTTGTCTGAGAGCCGTACTTGTGCGGGAGGAACATGCTGGTCAGATTTAACAGGCAGCCTGTTTTTGTTGGATGCTGCAGCTCGGTAGCATATCTGTGCTCCCTCCCTGAGTGTACTTGCTACTTGATATTGCTCGTGCTTGCTTTTCCCATCCCTATATAAGGGGCATTGGCTAGCATCTTGCTATTTCTGCAGAGATTTCTTCCAGTGTGAGTCAGAGCGGAGCAAAAAGGTAGAGGGCCCTGCAGACTCGGTCCATAAATAGACGCAGCCCGTGCGTGTTCCCGGGACGGGCCCCGTTGGGGTTTAGGCTGTACAGACTGCACCCCGTGTGTGTCCTTCCCGCCTCGGGGGCAGGTTTCCCTGTCCTCCCCCCGTTGTAGCTCCACGTGCCGCTGTGGGGCTGGGCTGGGGCTGGCGCTCTCACCCCTGTGTTTCAGGTGCAGACGCCGTGAGCGAGCCCGGAGGATGCTCTGTCATTTGGTGCTGCTGCGACGGCGTCGGGACACAGCGACCGGGGGAAAGGCGTCTGCCTCTCAGCTCTGCTACTCCGGGCACAAACCTGTAATAGAAGGAAGTTCTTTCTCCTAATGATGTTGATTTCCAAGGCTCGGTGAGCACATTCCTGCGGCGGGCGCCAGTTGGCACCTTCCAGGGCTGGCACCTGGCCGTGCAGCGGGAGAGGCCCCCGGGCTCCCAGCTGGTTGTGCTTGGAGCCCTCGCGGCGCCCGGGGGTGGCCCCGTGTGACACTGCCGTGTCCCCTGGGGCGGGCAGGACGCCCGGGCCCTGCACGGCCCTGTGCGGGGCTGGAGGGCAGCTCGGCAGAGGCAGGACTAGCCTCAGATCCTCTGTCTTAATTGATTAACAGTGTGCAAACATCCACGGTGCCTAGGAATTTGCAAATGCTTGGCTCCCTTCCCCTCCTTCTTGGAGGCCCTTGTGGGCTAAGCAAATAAATACACTTTTTTTTTTTTTTAAGTATAAATATAGATTTGGGGTGTTGTTTTGGTTCTGCAGGTCAGAGCTGTTTTGCTACAGCACTGAGGCCGGTCTTTTCCATGTTTCATCTTTATTTTTGTCAGCACTAGTAGTTCTGCTGCATGAGGAGCGCTGCACAGGAAATATTCCCGGTTCGAAATATTCCACTGTCCCCTCAAGCCCAGCTGTGGTTGTGAAGGGCTGAGCCCTGCTCCGTGGGCCCGTGCCCGCTGGCCGCGGCTCCGCGAAGGCAGCAGCGACACCAACGCCACCAGCACGGGGACCTTGGCCGGAGGTGGCACCCGGCTCAGCACCACCCTGCGGAGCAGGGGTCTGGGCAGGACGGGAAGGGAGGCAAGGCAGGACGGGTGGCTCTGAAGGTCCAGAGCCTTTGGCCCGGCGCTGGTGACACCTCCTTCCTCTCCTTGCAGGCTAGCATGGCCTGGGCCCAAGGACACGGGGCCACTTTGGCTCCTCATTGATGTCTGCCCACTCCGCTTCAAATCCCTGGGAGACCTTTGGCTTTCCCAAACGCCCCTGGCCGTGAGTTCTCCCCCTTCCCAAAGGGGAAAATCAGCCCCTCTTGGAGGCACCTTCCCTCCATGCCCTCAGCCAAAGCAGGACCTGCCCATCCCGTCTCCCTGCTGGCTCGGGTCTGATGAGGAGCTGCTTTTCCTACCTGCGCAAGCCATGGGAACATGCTCTGAAAACATCTAAAATGATGGTTCCACAGCATGGGAACATCAAGATACAAGACATGTCTGCAGGGGGGACCGAGCTCTCCAAGCCTGTGGGAATGTTGTTACCTGTGTGTCTAGCTTTTTGTCTGGTTTCCTTCTCCAGAGCCTGGATCATCTAGATGCCCCAAACTGGTATTTTTCCACCTTTCCAAAGCTCTCTGTCTCTGCATATTCCCTCTCTCTCTTTTTTTTTTCCTGACTTTTTAAATTATCATTTTTTTTTAAATTCTGCTTCTCCTGAACGTATTGCCACCCCAGTACTGAGGCAGGTGGAGTTAGATGCACAGAAAAACACGTTTATGAGGCAGCGAGTCCCTTCCCAAGGCTCCGCTGGATGCCACCGGCCGCGGTTCCGGAACGCTGGCAGATCCCTGCGGGCCTCGGGACGCTGCTGGGCTCGGGAAGGAGAGAGGGCTGAGCCCGGGCGTCCCGCGGCCCCGGCTGCCCCGCACAAAGACGGCGCTTTGGGCACCTGGTATTTTTGGGAAGGCTTGGAGCCCCGTCCAGACTGGGGCTGTCTGGCAGCTCTCCGCAGGGGGAGAGGTGCCAGCAGGGTGGCCACCCTTGGAGGTTTGTCCTACAAGCCCTGCTTGTTTGTGTCCCGGTGTTTGCGCACAAAGATGGTACTGTTGCTGCAGGGGGAAACGAAATCGCAGTGACACGGGGCCCGTGCGATCAGAAGTTGTTTTTTGCAGCAGTAAAGTTGACCGGAGGGTTCAGGAATATTCCAAGACAATTTGGGCTGGGAGAACAGCTCCAAAGCAACCAGACGTCCCCAGGGCGCAGGAGAACTCGGGGTGATCTCTGCAGCAAAGGGTTGAATGAGGAAAGAGCAGTTTGGAGCTGGCTGCCAAGGGAAGGGCTGGGATTGACTTCAGTGGAGATGTTTGAGGCAGACAAAACACCCAGCGTGAGTTTAGGGATAATTAAATCCATCCAACATGTTCCAGTGCGAGGGGTTCAGAGAGCCAGCTCCAAGTCCCTCCGCGCATCCCTTGGGTCGCTGCTCTGCTTTCTGTTCTTCATTACACCCGCTGTGAAGTCTGCAAATCCCGATTATTCCATGGCTGCTTTGCCTCTTTTCCGAGGCCGCGGTTGTCCTCGCGAGGCTCCGTTCTGTGCGTTTCGGCTTGGTGGTTGCAGCATCGTTCTGCAGTGCAGCAAAGAGCCTTCCCTCTGCGCCGGCTGGGGCTGGGGGCTTCCCTGTGGATCCCATGGCCTCCCGTGGGCCTGGTGTTCCCCTGCAGCTCTGCCACGTGGCGTAAAGGAGCGCCAAAGCCAGCCTGTTCATCACAGCCTCCTTACAGCAGTCGGGTGCAGAGCGAAATTAGTGCTTTTATTGCCATTGAGCATTTGGGAAAACTGAGGAGTGCCGAGCTGCTCCAACCTGGTCCGAGTGATGCAGTAAATGTGGCACAGGTGGGCAAGGGCTCCTCAGAGACCCAGATCTACCCACCAGATCAGGCTGCTTCTCAAATGTTTGCCAAAGGGGCTGGAGTCTCATTGTTTTTTAATTTATTTTTATTTTTTAGACACTTGAAGCTGTTTTGCCTGTTCCACAGTGGCCGGTGTTTAAACAGTGTTAGCAGGAAATGCTTTTAAAAAAACACCCAGTCCCATTAAGATGTCCTTTTTATTTCCAGC
The DNA here is from genome assembly GCF_000705375.1 of Tinamus guttatus. Next base: position 6,938 of record NW_010582381.1, on the reverse strand, counting down.
TTGGACAGAGCCTCAGGATTCACAAAGAATGAAACTCTTGTCCCTGGAAATAAGTTAGGAAGCAGCTTGTTTTGGAGCTATCCTTGTCCCTTCTGATGGCAGGGCTGATCAACGTGCTGGGCAGAGGTTGGTCATTTGTGGCCCTCAGAGGGAAAAAGGATTTACAGGCAATTATGTTCTGTGCTCCCCATAGCTCCTCTCGAAGCCAGGAGTCCGAGCTGGACTCCCTGCCTCTTAAAATGTTTGCCGTGACCCTAGATATGGCTCCAGTGGAAATTATGGATCTGATACAGAAATTATTGGGTGAGGCTCTTTGGACTGAGTTAAACAGAATGACAAGACTAGATGATCCAAAACGTCCCCTTGGGTCTTGTAAAGTATGAATCTTCATGGACGTCTCCAGCCCTAAATTGGTGTGTGGGGTTTTGTGCAGGCTCGTTCCATCCCACGGCACCACGCGCTGCGGCGGGGCTGGAGGGCAGGAGCGGCTGCAGGAAACGCCACGTGGCGGCTGAGGGGACGGAAAGGGCAGCGCGAGGGCCGCGCCGCGCCGAGCGAGGACACGGGTCGTGAAGGGAGGAGAGGAGCCCGGGCAGCCTCCCGGGAGCTGCTCATGGGGAGGGCGTCTCCGCACCCCAGCACCATCCCGCACGGCCGCGGCTCGGAGACACAGCCACGATTCGCTAAGGATTGGGCCAGGATCCCGGGACTGGTTCTCCAGGTCCTCCAGCAGAACGAAACAGCAGCCAAAACAACACGTGCAGTGGGATTTCTAATAACTGCAGTTGTTGTCCAGGATGTGCATTAGCAGGTGGGACAGGTCCTTTGTGAGCACGAAGCAGCAGGTTTCCTCCCCGGCCGCTCGGCTGTCGGAACGCCTGCTTGGAGGAGCCCGTTTCCAGCTGCTCCTCGGCTTGCCAGGCTCCTCCTGGCAGAGCTGCTCCGCAGCTGGTCCCTGCGGGTCCCGGGGGACAACCTCCTCCAGACTCCTGGCTCACAGGAGCACCCCGAGCCCCGGGTCGGTCTGAGCAGCCCAGCTGGAGCAGCAGCGCTCAGGGCAGACCGTGCACCCAGCGTGAGGCTGCCAGCGCCCGGGTGCAGGGATCAGAGGAGCCCGCGGCGCCTCCCGCTGCTGGAATGCGGCTCGCAGCAGTGGGGAGGATGCAGCTCTCGCAGGAGCAGCACCGGGAGCTGCTGCCCGAGCTTCCCAGGGCACCTTGGCGCTGGCTCCTGACATCGCCAACTTGGTGACCTCGGCAGATCACCAAGCTGGGCGTAAAGAGCTGGAATTTTCCTTTGAGGAGAAGTGACCTTCAGATTAAGTGGCTCAGAGCCTGCTGGTGGGATTAGCAGTGAAACAGCTTTAGCGGTGAGAAGCCTCCATCCTGCTGTGATGCTTTTGGTTGGGGAAAGGCAGCTGCGCTGAGCACTCGCTGCGGCCTCGTGATGCCTGTCGAGGTTCACAGGGCTCCTGTCTGCGCAGAGGGAGCAGGTGGGGAGGATCTGCCTCCCATGGAGCCCGCTGCCGCCTCCAGGACTTCTTCCAAGGTTGATCTCCAAAGCAGCCCCAGCTCTAGGAGGTGCAAGGAGAACTGAGCACAGCTTGAGGCTGTAAGGGCATGAAGGCAGAAGCAATATCTGACTGAGGTGGTAAGGAGTAAGCAGGACAGCACCGGGGGGGACATGCAGAGGTCAAAAAAGAGTAGGGCAAACCCTGGGATCCTTCAGGAAAAGCAGGTGGATTGTCAAATGACACCAAAGTGCCTTGGGTGGTGGGAGGTTGGAGGATAACGAGCCTCCTGTCTGCTTGAAGAGCTTTCCTTGCTGGTAGGAGTACCCAGAGATCCCCTTCAGAGGGCCAAGGGAGCAAAGGGCTTGCCTGCAGTCCGAATGACTTGTGGAAACACCCTCCTTGCACCCTGGGTCTTACAGGTGTGCAGCACTAGCTTCACCTTTCCCATATCTAGAGCTATTTGAGGAATATTGCCCTTCTTGTATTTGCAGGTCGCCTATGGAACCACAGAAAACAGCCCTGTCACCTTCATGGGATTCCCAGATGATGACTTTGACAAAAAAACTGAGACTGTGGGATGCATCTTCCCCCACACAGAGGTGACCATGGTCCTTCCACCTGCTCCACATTCTCCATTCACAGCAGTCCTCAGCTCGTCCTCCCTTTCTGATGCTGGGGCTGGTCTGTGCCATAATGTTGGCTTAGCTTTTGGAAGGCCTTGGCTCTCTTCCATTGCAGGCAAAGATTGAGGATCCAGCAACCGGGGAGGCTGTACCTCTAAACACTCCTGGGGAACTTCAGATCCGTGGCTACTGTGTCATGCTGGGCTACTGGGACGACCCCTCCAAAACAAGCGAAGTGATCTCTGATGATAAGTGGTACAAGACTGGGTGAGTCCAGAAACGTCCCTTCTCTTCCCAGCCTGTCCTGCTGGGTGTCCATGGGTGGGGACATATATGTCCATGAGTGGTTTGGCAGCAATTTCCATAGCAGGGAAAGTAGAACAAATTTATCCCTCTAATTCTGAGTCCATCTCTGTGAACTTCAGCATAGCCTTTAGCACATAGCCCTTGTCGTGAGCTGCTCCTGGAGGTGGAGATACCACCTCATTGCTGGTGCCATTGTGGTCTTCCTCCGAGAGAAGGGCAGTGGGGATACGTGCTGGAGACAGGGTTGACCCTTCTCCAAACCAGATGTTTCTGCTGAGGATCGCAGTGCCTGGCTGTAGCAGAAAGTCTCTAATCTTCACAGGATTTTTCTCTCCAGGGTTCAGAGCACAGTACATCCATGGGCACCTCAGCTTTCCCATCCAGATGCCCTGATCCCTCGCAATGCGCCCAGCCAAACTGGCTGGGTGGATCAGTCATCCTTCCACCTACAGAGATAGCAGCAGGTCTGTGGTGTTGTTGCAGGGACCTTGCGAGTTTGGATGAGCAGGGCTACTGCAAAATCATAGGTCGCTGCAAGGACATGATTATTCGGGGAGGAGAGAACATCTACCCAGCGGAACTTGAGCAGTTTCTCCACACCCATCCCAAGGTGGAGGAGGCCCAGGTGAGTGGAAGGGAGGGCGGTGGGCAAGAAGAGATGGTCAGTGTGGTGGGAAACCTGCGCACAGCATCACCCATGATGGCTGCTTGGCACCTGCTTGTCTTCCCCTGTTTGCAGCTTCTTTTTTGGGATCTTAGCCGGCAACCAGGAAGGCAAAGCTCATGGCCCGGAATGGGCAAGCAGAGCTCCTGAGTGTGTTTCTGTGTTTGGCATTGGGCACATAGACGTGCACAGACTCCTTGTGAATCAGCCCCATGTCTGCGAAGTGGCAGAAATCACTTCTCTTTGTCTCCCTGCTCACTTCCATAGCTCTCTCAAAATCTTATCTGGAAAGCACCCTGAAAGGACAGTTTTTACTGATAATTAATTACTGAAATCTGAAACCAGAAAAGACTCCTCCAATGAGCTCCTGAAGATGGGGAGTTAGACTTAGTTTCATCTGTTCACAAGAAATAAATGATTTGTGGCATTTAGCAGCTGCTCTCAATCTGCTGGGATTGTTCTCCAGGTTTTGTGCCAGACAAGTCTCCCCGTAAATAAACCCGTCATTTAGTAAGTGTTGCGCCTGCGCCAGGCCAGCATCTCTCCTTGGAATAATCTCAGTGCAGATGGGTTTCGAACCAGACCTGTTTATGTAGTTTCTAGGGCTTTATGTCACTGTCCTGGATTCAGAAGAATCGACGCGTCTCTAGGTTTGTGAGATAGCAGTTCAAGGTGGGGAATGGCAATAGAGCCTCCTGAGAAACTGTGCAAGCAAATCTGTGAGAGAGCAGGCTTGGGGAGCCCGGCTCTCCCACCTAATGATCGGATCTCCTGGTAACACAGGGAAGGATCTGCTAACATCTGCTGCTCTAGGGGCTTTGTACTTCATCCCTCTTGTGCTGTTTCCTCTGGAGGAAAGTATTCAAAGTATTTTGAATAAGCTTCCTAAGTCTTCTCGTCAGCTGTGAAACCTATTGCCCAATTTTACAGTTGGAAAAACAATGTCACAAAGAAAGATGATGCCAGGCCCGAGCTATACCTGAGGTGACCTCATGCGGAGCTGCTCTGACTCAGCCCTCGCTCCAGTGACTAATCCAGAGAGATTTTGCAAAGAGGAGGAAGATGCTGGAGCCCGTGGGAGAGAGCAGCCCCGCGTGGCCGCGCGGCTCTGCCGTGTCCCGCGCGAAGGAGGTGTCACCGAGAGCTCTGGGACACGCAGAGGAGCTCGGGCTGCCTCGGCAGCGGCGTCTGCCGCCCCTGCAGCCAGCGACACGGATGGGTGTCCCCTGGGGCTCACGTGTCCTTGTGTCCCAACCAGGTGGTTGGCGTGAAGGATTCGCGGATGGGAGAGGAGATCTGTGCCTGCATTCGAGTGAGAGCTGGGCAGAGGTGCACAGAGGAGGAGATTAGAGCGTTCTGCAAGGGGAAGGTAGGTCTGCGCTCGTGTGCCCAGCCGCCCGGCGCCCTGCCGGATCCGCCCTCAGCAGCTGCTGGGAATTTGCACAGGGAGTTGCAGCAGTTCAGAGCTTGGGCCCCAGTCTGCACAGCCCTGGCTTGGGTTTACAGGCTGTGGAGCTGCTGTGTTTCTCTTTCCAGATCTCTCATTTCAAGATCCCCCGGTACATCGTGTTTTTGAATCAGTATCCGCTCACTGTCTCAGGCAAGGTAGGAGCCAGGCTGGGGTAGCGCAGGCATGATGGGCAACATTTGTTTTTGCTCTCTCCTCCCTGATTGTCTCCTTTTCTCTCACTTTGTTCCAGGTTCAGAAATACAAGTTGAGAGAACAGATGGAGAAGCATCTTGAGCTCTGAGCTCGGGAAGGTGGAACCAAGACAGTGATAAATAGGAACCACCCCAGGCAGGTCCACGTCTCCTCTTCACCTGGACCCAGGCAAGGAGATCTCTGTGACACAGTGGCACTTCCAGTTATTAAAACAAGGAGCCTTTTTCCGCTCTTGGTATTGTCTCTTTGCCAAAAGAAATGCTGGGTATGAGGAAGGGATGCTTATCTCTGCAGTTCTGCCCTGTTACTCTACATGTGTCTGTGTAACCACTTTGGCTGCAGACTGTGATCTCAGAGGACTTTGTGGCCGGGGAACAGACCCTCCAGAAGAGCACAGCTGACATTTCAGGTCAGAACAGCCATGCCTGGCTCCCCAAGGTAAGGGGAGTCTCCACTCAGATGCTAGGGTCTCTTGGGTTGTACAAAACAGCCCACTGAAGGGACAGAGCTGATAAGGAACTCCTGAAACAAAGAGCAGGAACTTCCCAGAGGGAGGCTTTGAACGGGAAGTGGCTCCCGGTAGCTGTCTGGAAAGAGGAAGCGCTGGTCACTGGCCTCCCATGGGCTTCCCGAACCGCAAAAAGAAACTTTTCCAAAATATATTTAGGCTTCTTTATTTTATTGTTTTGGACAAGTTAAGACACCAGGCATCACAGAAATAGCAAACTTCCTGTCCCATCCGAAGCATAAAGCAGCTCGGAGCTGGAACAGTGATTTTACGGGAGTTACTCCCAACCATGAAACACGGCAGCGCGAGGTGAGGAGCGGAGCTCCCGGCCCCGCCGCAGTGTCCCCGTCCAGCCGGAGAGCGGATAACATCGCTCCATTGCTGCCTCGCCGACTCGCCCTTGCTGCTCTCCCTACTCCGGGTGCATCCCAGACAGCTGCACCTCAGTGCTCAGGGTGGTGCTTTCCCCAGAAAGGGGGAAGAAATGGTGCCAAAGAAAGGGAGGCAAAGAGTCAGCAAGGCCTCTGGTATCGGATCTCCCAGCTGGGCCGTGGGCTCTACCCATGGAAGCAGACCGCTTGGGAAAAAGACCCATGGCTCGTATTTGGTTTCTGGAAGAAAAAAAGCAAACACAAGACTGTTAGCGTCAGGGCCTGTAGGTCTGGGCCTGCAGGGCGGTTGCCTTTTGGCAGAGTGTCCTCCAGACAGCGCCTCCCCCTTGCCCAGAGCGCTGCTGGGGCTGCTGTCGGGCTCCATGCGCCCTGCCCGTCCTGCTGGGCATCGCCCCGCGGGCGGGTGTGATGTGTGCAGGCAAAACCTGCACCTATTCCCTCTGCGGGTTGGGGATTCCCTCGAAATCTGCCTTTCTAGAGGAAAAGCTGCTGTGCTGGGTTACAGTGACTGCAGGCACCGGTCTCCTTGGAGCTGCCGGGGGCATCTAGTGCTGATGCCCTGGAAAGGACCTGGCTTTCTACCTTCCTTTGCCCCCCGCTCTATGAACCCCCTTGCGGGTAGGACGCCCCTCGGTAAGAGGAGCCTCTCTC
>NW_010582380.1:150142-194237 GCF_000705375.1 Tinamus guttatus | reverse complement strand
TGATCATAAATCTAGAAATTGTACCTACTATCACTCTACATTTTGGATGGGTTTCCTTAACTGTGTGATGAATGTAAAAAGTTATTTTCCTATATCAGTTGAAGATAACAAGAAAGTATCCAATTATGAAAAGTACAACTGGTAACTCTGGCTTTGCCCAACATAGCATGACATATAGGTAAAATGACAATTTATTCTTTAATAAATAGGAAGTCCAGTGTCATTCTCATTAAATCAATGCAAATACACCTTGCAAGGTCTTCTTTGCAGTCCTTCTCAGTAAATTACAGTATTGGTTTTCAATTTACAATTATCCTGCTTTTTAGTTACTGATGCCAATCTACCACCTCTGAAATGTCTTCTAGGATTATATTAATTCCTTTTTATATCAACTGAATATATGGATCATGTACTTTGTGTATATGTATAAGAGAGTGAAGGTGGAAAATTATCTAGAACTTTACAGTAGTCTCTTATTCCTGTACAAAAAACTCCTCCTACTACAAAAGAATTCCATTTTCTAATGACTTCAAAAAAATCATCAAGCAAAGCTATAGCTCAGAAATACGGCACATGAATTACAGGGGAGAAAGCGTGACTACATCCCAATAAACTTTAAAGACAATACCATACCACTGCCAGCAATTTAAAGCCTAGCAGACATGTAATACATTGTAAAAAGTGAGATTCATAGTGAATGTTATTCTTAATAGTAAGCTTTTTACTGCAAGCTATTAGATTTTCCCATATACTTTGTTCCTATGAAATATTTACTTATTAGATATTATATTGTAGGCTTTAATGTTTATACTTCTAAATTTCAGTTCATATACACGTGCTTATTTTCTCTATATTCATGGCATATAAATAAGTGTAATCAAATTGATTTCATTAAGTTTTGATGTTGAATAAAAAAGTATAAACATGCTTTTACTGTTCTGTATAATTTTGATCGGATTATCAAATTCAAATAATACCTTTTTTAGGTCTCAATGTCTGATTATTTTATCCTGTAGAACAGGGTTGTGGAAGGACGGTTCAGTGATGAATGGAAACTGTGCAATTAAACTTTCTTTAGCATGTTTGTTATTATGACATGCTCTGGTAAATAAGCAGTGCCAGACAAAGTCTGTAGGAGAAATATATTTTTGACTTCTAAATTTTACAAAAAGAAGGTTCCTCCTGATAAAATTACAAAGATGGTAGGTATTTTTCATAGATTTTGGTGACCCAAGAAGTAAATCCTGAACACAGAACCATTTTTTTATTCAATATTTTCATGGAACACATTTTAAACTCATTTTGTCTATGGAGTTGACACCCTGGTTGTCTGAAAAAAGAAAAAGAAAATATATTATCTATCTACTATGTAATTGCTACAGTTTTCTCTGGTAAAATGCAAGAATTGGTCAATATTAATTTTTCTGATAACTCTTTTCAATTGTATTTCGTTATGACCCAGGAGATGAAGAGAACTGATTATTCATTGATGTTCAAATCCATCATGAATCATGAGATTTAAACTCTGAGCCTTATTGAAATTACTGAAACTTCCTTCTCGTTATCACCAGTCCTTTTTGGCACACGGGAAAAAGAAACTTCTTACTTCACTGCCTTGTAACGTTATCTGAATACATGAACAACAACAACAAAACATCTGATCAGATTGGACTAACTTAAATTTCTAAAGCTTCGGGTTTCCTTCCTGTACCATAACACTAATTGACATTCAGATGCATATTTAGACCACAAGGGCACTTGGGGCAGGAACAAAAGGAGAAAAAATGCCGAGAATATCTCATTAAAAAACTCAGTGACATGTTTAAATTGCTTCAGAGTATTTCCAAGGCAGCAAAGAGCAAGCACATGCCCTGTGATTGTAGTTTGACATTTCCATTTCTGGCTGAACCCCCAAAGTGTCCAGCTAGGTGAAAAAGCAAACAAGTCAAAGAGGGAGGAGCGTAGGGCAGGTAGGGCCTTGGCTCCTTCCAGCTCCCGCTCAGTTTCCTGCGGCAGCCGGACGGGTTAGGCCAGCGCTCATAAGCGGAGGTGCTGCAGCAGCCCCTGCTTTGGCCCAGATTTCTTTCCGCCCATGATCTCAGCAAACAACCCCGCTGTTCAAACCTCAGGTAAAATAAAACAGCAACAAAGCAGACACAGGCCTGTGTGTTTAAACAATGCCTGAGCAACAAGAACACTGAAAAATAAGGTGAAAATACAGGTTTCCATGTTTAATCATCCATGATCCAGGTGATTATATCAAATTGTGCATGGCCATAAATACACATGAATATGTACATTTACACACAAACTCTGGCACTAGAGCCTGACTATTGGAAAATGTGGACATTTCACTCTAATTTCATCTTTCCTTTGAAGTGAATTTGTTCTTTTATATCCTAAATTAATGAATTTGAAATCAAATGTTAATCCAAGCTCGGAAGTTGTTGAAAGTAATACAAAAGCCACCTAGGCAGCTAATTCACAGAAGATGCTGGATGAAAATTTTTCCCCTGTAATTTTAATTCTCCCTCTATTTGAGGCTGTCTGCCCCTATTCCCACAATCTTTCCCCCTTTCTCCTTTATCCAACATTTAACTTGCACATCCTTTTCTAGTCTTTCTGAATTTAACTTCTTTTTAGCTGAATCTTTCTGTGCAAAACTCCACCTAAAAATAAAAATACGTCTAAAAACAACAACAACAAAAAACCCTGGAAATTAACATGACATTTGCAGGCTCCACATGTTTTCATTTGTTCCCTGTTTTTGTAAAGGTAGTGACCTCAACAGGTCAGGATCTATCTCTCATTCTATCACCCTATTATGCCTAGCAAAGTAATACTAATATTGGATCAATGCAGAGAATATGGAAATGATGGCTAGTAATAACGACTGATTCATTAAATAATTCTTGTATTTTATTTTTATAATCATCCAAGTAATTAAATAAAATTAAACAATTAAGGGGTGAGAATTGCAATTTAATCAAAATTGAACTTGTTCTGTTCCTAATTTGAGTGCACTGCACTAAGACAATTTGTAGAAATAGAATAAGTCGTGTTGCAGAATCAAACATTTGTGTGATGAAATGCCATGAATTTCCCATCAAACTCTAAGCCAGCTGCTTTGTCCATATGAATGTTGATATGATCTTTAATTATATGATCTCATTATTTTCCTTCCAGACCTTTTTTTTTTCATTAAGTTTGCAGAAAGAATGGCACTTATTTAATGAAGCACTATTTAATATTTTCTTTCCTCTTCTTTTTCCAGTTTGTGGTCTCACAACTAATTTGTTGCATACTACTCAAGAGCTGTGTTGAAGAAAAAGAATAATATTTTCCTCATTAGTCTTTTGACGGATCTCATCATGATAGGACCTCAGTTCTTGGCAAATGGGAGTGAATTTATTTTTTAAAAAGTCTGTAATATGATTTTTTCCATATAGAAGAAAATCAAGGGAAAAAAAAAAAACCCTAGATGTGAGTAGTGTTAATATCCCAAAAAGGGGAGAGCTAGTGCGGTTCATGTTGGATGTAGAATAAAAGAAATTCTTCCGGCTTACTCCCCAGCTCTGGGGACTAGAGCTCCCTAGCTGCAAACAGCCTTGCCAGCCTGGACCTCAGCGTTTCCTGCACACCAGCATTTAGGCCCTCTCACAGAAGTGCTTCAGGGTGGGCAGATAAATGTGAGCTCCCACCAAGAATCCTACTGAACGTATAAGCATGAGGCAGCCTGAACTCCTGTCCCTACAGCAGCCCCAGTGTGGTGAAGTAAGGGTAGATCCATACGGCAGAGGACTGAATATTCATTAGTGCTTGGACCACATCTTCTGGTTTTATTTCAACTGAAAATAATCCCGTTTGCAAACTCTGAGACTGCTCCATGTACTAGTGGGAACGAACGGAAGATTCACTGCGGATCCACATCCTGGATTGAACTACGATGCTGGTGTATGCACTACCTGCACTGCATCAATCAAACAAAGCAATCATGTATTCCTTCCAGAACAGACAGGATAGTGGTGTTGGTTACAACTGAACTAGGATATTATGAAGGAAGTGGGACTAAAATGTCTCTGAGCTTATTCCATGGTGGCTGCCATTTTCCTGCTAATAGGCAGGAAGTAAGAGAAATTAGGACAGGAAGAAACTCAATCTGCATTGAAATCAATGGGAAAAGCACTGGACTTTGGATGCCAATTTCAGGTTGATTTAAATAACATATATATATATATATATTATTTTTCAGGATCGGCCTAAAAACTTGAGAGCAAAGAATGGTTGTCACATAGAAGGCCACCACACAAACGAACACGCAAAGTCACAGAGACAGAAACAGAGAGCAAAAGGAGGGACCACAAAACTAAGGGAGTCGTTAGGGTGCTCTCCAGAAGAGGAAAAGCTGAGGTTCTCAGCCTTCCTGCCTAGCCAAAGACCAGAAGATTACAAGAAAGTCCCTAGGATCAGACATCAGAAAACAAGGATTTTTTTTACATGGAGAGAATTTTTTTTTATATAGTCCCTGTAAAGAACTCAGGAATTTTGATTTAAGTTTCAAAACAGATCAAAACAATACTGTGCCTGCATAATAATTAGACATCCAATATGTGATACTTAAGCTCAAATAGTTACAACACTGCAATTATCATTAGAAAACAGGATCTTATGGAGGGTATATCGGGCAGTTAGTCTCCTTAGTCTCCTTTTAGTGAGCAATGCTTATGTATGACACAAAAATGAAGAACACCTGGCTTCACTTGAGTCAGAGGAAAGGCTCATATTGACCTTCACAGGGCTAAGATTTTGCTGTAAGCATTTAAATACAGATATTGTCCAATAGAAGCACAGGAACTGTACAGTGAATTTCTAAATTAATGTGAACACAACCCTTAAGGATGACTTAAAAATAGTATAGGGAAAAAATAAATCTTGGTAACTTTTGTATAGGGAGAGAATTAAAGTATTTTAAAATAAATGTTCCTATACATGAACACAATGGAAATGGGATATATTTTGCCAGCTGCTGATTTCATATCAATACTTTTTTTTTTTTTTTTTTCCATAAATACATGCTCATGATAATGACACACAGTATTATCCACTCCTCATGCCAGTTTGGAACTGAAATAGGATTTTGCAAACAGACTCACAATTAGGTCATTATAAAGTATATAAATATATAAAGTATATTGCTGCCCTCTGCTGCTCAAATGAATTATTCCTTTATTTTAAATCTTGTAGAGGGAACTCAGAAAATTATGAGGGAAGCATAGTTAAAATCACATGAGTAGGAAGATCTTTTATGGCATTTATATCAGCAGCTTGGTCATCACAATGATTTACTTTCTGTGGGAAATCAATATTCCTGAGACCATCAAAACTAATTTTAAATACAATAACTCAACCAGTTTCCCAGGCTTTAACATTCCAATTCCATTTCCAAACTTTCCAAAATCACTTTTGCTTGCAGTACTCACATTCTAAGAGTGAATACAAAGCAGAGACAAAAATTCCTCAAAAATCGACTACTGTGAAAATGTGAGACTATGAGGCCCACAAGCTACACAGCTGCATATTTCTTCATTTGCTTGTGGTTATGCCCATTCGCTTCTAAGTATGCAGAGGTTTGGACTGAGAATCATTGGCCCAGTTCTAAATTCAGAATTGCAAAAGCCCAGAAACACTGAATTTTAATTCAGTGTCAATCATGGTTCTGAAGGACGCTAAAAAAGCCGGAGGACACCTGTCAAACTCATCTTTGGAGCATGAACAGCATGGCAAGACTGCCCTCATTTCTGGAGTTCAGAAGGAGAAAAGTTGGGAAGAGGCAAGAACAGGAAAGTTACACAGGTGCATCGCCCAGAAACCAATGCATTTGCATTACCATTTGTATGAGATTTGAACGCTCACATTTTTGGAAACATAATAGCGTTGTGGCTAGGCCAGTCAATTACCCAGTTATTAAAGAGAATACTTGGACATTAATTATGAGGAAGAGTTTGAACAAATTCTTCAATCATATGGACTGCCAATAAAAGAGGAAGGTTCAGATACAGCCTTTAAGTGTAAGGGCAAATTTTTGTTCCATTCAGGTTTTCTAATTGCACCTTCCTTATCCTTCAAGGATCTAGTTAAATCTGCATAGTATTACTATCACAAATACAAATTTTAATTATTTTCATTTACAAAATTTACTAATATTAGTATCCAGGCCTTCATAAGCATGGATTACACAGCGAAGTACCCTCTGAGCTAGGACAGTGAAGGAATAGCCTTTTTACCAGACATATCTTGTGCTTCATGCCTGTTTGAGTGCATTACCCAGCAAATACCTAACATAGGAACAAGTGTCTACTTGGCATTAACTTGCAAAACTTGCTTTGAATCTTTGCCTCAACCAGCTTTTGTCATAAATAATAAATGCATGTTTGTTCCCAAACATTTCCAGCTTCAAGCATCTTTAAGACCTTACTGGATGGCTTGATTTCTATTGAATTAGATTTCTATTTGTGCTGAATAAAATTCTCACTTTTGGAGCTCTGAGCTGGGTAGTCCTTAATTAATTGGTCCCACTGGGTAAGTATTGCTCAGTGTGAACTGAAATAATACAACCAGCCCCAAAATAAACAACATCAAATTACCATAGTGTGAAAATCACTTTCTCTTTTTGTAAAGTATTTCAAGGAAGACTAAGCTAATTTTAAAATTTGCTGAACTCTGAGATGAAAATTACACCCAATCAGTATATAAAAAATAAATGTAATACTCTTTGCACAAATCATATTGAACAATAAAATATTTAATTTATATTATAACCTAGCAAAACACTCAACTCAATTTGTTCAGTTAATCAAAAGCATTTTTTTAGCAAAGTAAAAATATATGAATAATTTATTTGTTTTGATTCAAAACTGACATGTTCCTCAATGAAATATCTCTGTAGTTGTATATGGAGACATTCAACCATAGCCCGGGATTACAGAAATCGAATTGTCTTTGAACATGGAACATTAAAGGAAATTGCCAGCTAAAGAATAAATTCCCAAATGGCTTAGAGAGCTTTACTTGAGCACAATGCACTTCACTTTATGACAACACACATAAAATGCAGAAAAACATTTTGTGATTTCTATTACTGTTTTCTAAAAATTCCACAATGGATTAAAGAGCTTACACAACATGCTGAAACAATTGCCCAAAACATTGCTAAAGAAATAAATCTCTGGGCTTTTTATACACATGTGTGTACATAACAAACAAACATATTTATTCCACAGACATTATTAATGACTACAAAAATGTGCCTGACTAGAACATATCCAATTACATTTTACTACCCATTTCATTCATTGTTATTTTTATGTTATATTGAAAGATATTAAGTCATCAATTTTTTTAATTGTTAAAATTAAAATTTAATCAAACATTTAATTCTAGCATTATTTTTAATGACAACTGTGAGGTTACAAAATCTAAGTTTCTTGTACATGATTTCATTTCTTAGTCTAAAAAACTAAGTTTAGAAAGTTTTAGACTATTAATAGACCAAGTAATACAAAAAGCCAAAAACCTTTTCATATTAGCTAAGAAAAATAAAACTTAATTCTAAGCTTATTTGCCACTCAAGCCCTACCTTTCCTTTTTCAGACTCTTACATTTTAGGCTGCTAAAAATAAATGACAAAAAAAAAAAAAAAAAAAAAAGGAAAATTTACAATGATATAATACAAGGAAATCTGTATCTTCAAAACATTTCCCCAAATCACATCAACATGATGACATCTGAATGCAAGACAATGAAATTATGAAAAAGCTGTGGTGAAAATCTCTAAAATTTTCAAAATTGCCCGGTACTGTTTTATGATAATTTGGAACAACTTGAACATAAAGTGTCTAGGACACAAAGTATCATATGTTCATTTTATAAGCCATAACAAAGAAGCAGGATGCCCACATTTGGAAAATGAAATCAAGTAATGTCCAGCTGGATGCTGCTCTTTCACAGGATCTGTTGGAACAGATCACTCAGTTTCTGGATTTAGCACTGGATTCAGCACTTCTATTAATGGTTTCTGTGACCACTAATTAAGGTAATTAATTGAGGTATTGTGATTAGGATCTGAAAGTCACTTGTTTCTCTCCCACTGTCTGCCTGACATATGGTTTTAGATGGAGAGCTCAGGTTCAACCTAAAAAGTTCTAGTTAATGGTATTTAATTTAGCCTATTACACAAAGCTCAGAGCTTTTTTGTCATCTACTCCATTCTTCTTCAGTGCATCCCATTATTGGGTTCCCTAATACACCAGTGACCAGTCTCCTTTTCCCCTGCGTCTCCCTGGTCCAAGACATTGCATCTCTTCTCCACACCTTGCTTTGACTATTGATTTCTGTATCACCACATGCTCATTCAGACTTACAACAGTAGCAAAAAGGCAAGGACTTAGATCTAAGGCAGCACTAACTAGTGGACTATGGTATAGCAAAAAAAAAAGTATAGTACACATCTTACAATGTACCTGTTACCTCTTCACTGGCAGCCAGTGAAGAAATCCAGAAACAACATTTTTTAAAGACTGTCTCTAAAGATATAAATGATCTGGGGCCTGTGTCAGAAGAGATGATATTCCTCCCTGTAAGCTCACTGCTGAAAGAAGTGAGGAAGTTACTAGGCATAGGTTAATGCAGTTACTTCCCTCATCATTTACTTAAACAAGCTAACGTAACATCCATCTAATAAATGCATGGCAATATTGCCTTACCAATCTTTCCTCCTTGTGACATTTACCATTTTACCTTTAACCTCAAGCTGATTTACCATTATGTTTCCCTGAAATCTGAGCTCAGCATGAAAAAGGAGCAGGCTTGAATTGTATTGTGCTCCGAGTTAGATTCAGTGGTTTTAAATGAATACCCCAGGAGACATAATGAAAAAACACAAATGAGTGCTTTTCCCATTATCATTTACTACAGTGATTTTTGTCTTGACTGATTAGCTCCATCTTATTAGAGACACAGCAACAACCATCTCAGAGTTCTATGTGGAAAGCTAAGACCAGAAAAAAATGTAGCTAAAGAAAACGGAAAAATAGAAGAACAAAAACTTGATGCCATGCTGCAATCTGCTATTTTTCTTATTTATTATGTGTGCATATAGTTTCCGGATAATAAAAAGATAAACTTCGCAGTGGGAATTCAGTTCCTACACATATTACAAATCTTAAATCTTCCTGAAGCCCAGGGGAGAGACAATGAGTTGCTGAGAGTCCAGCAAGGATCTAATGGCTCCTAAACACCCTCCGAAACATCAGGCTCACCTGCCTCTTCAGGCTGGGCACCCTGCCCGCAAAGAGAAAGCACAGGGTCACTGACTGAGGACTCACTTCCCTCAGGCCAAGGCACTGTCCAATGCAATGTGCCCACTCATGCAAAGACATCTGGGGATTTCCTTATCTCACAGATACTGCTGCTGTGTTAGAGCTCCTTGGAGGCTCTGCACAGGTGTGAAGGCCTCAACAGATGGCAGGGAGCGTCTGCCAGCCAACTTGTGGTCAACTCATTGAAGGTACTCACAATATCTGCTATGAAGGCAACCACAGCCAGGAACACAAGGGCTTCACGTGGAACTTGGAAGCCTGGTCACCAAACATGAACAGAACTGGCCCAGGCCACTATGCTTACGAGTTCACTAACACCACCAGTGTTTGTGTCCCTTGGAGAGGGAGGCAAGTTCCCTGCAGAGAAGCAGAATATGCCCATGTTTTAAAGAACACAGGTATAGTAAAATTTGTGATCCATCAGGCTGTTACCCTTAAAAGCTCATTGGTAACCTCAGAGATGCTGGCAGCACTTTCAGGATTGAGTGTCTGTTTTATGGAATAGCAGTGCCCAGGTTTGAAATATCTGGTGTCAGACTTGTTGGTGCAGAACCTGTTGATTGATGAGCCTAGGCAATGAATCACAGACAGAGGCTACAGCCTGCTTTTAAGGTGTTGTGTGAGACCTTCATGACCTCATAAAGTGTCTGAGAAGGCAGCGTTCTCCTGCAGGGGGTTGTATTTGCTACTGTTCACCCTGGAAGCAAAGGAGGCTGTGAGGCTGACCCTCCTTCTCTGTACTGGTGTGCCTTTCCAAGACAAGATGTCAATGAAAAAAACAAGAAAATGAAGAAAATGAGAATGGGCACATCTAGCTGAGATGTGTTGCTCTAGACAGAGAGAAGACTGCAGGACAAAGTTTCACACATCCTGTTACATATGTCACAGAGGATGCCAAATGGACCTCTGCTTCTAAGCTTCACGAGTGGCAGCAAAAGCAAGTGTGGAAGCAAAGTGAGAATGAAACAAAAGTCACGGAAATGCTGGGAATGACCACTA
Organism: Tinamus guttatus; assembly: GCF_000705375.1. The sequence goes on along the minus strand of NW_010582380.1, from coordinate 183,861 downwards.
AGGGTGTTCTGGTATAGTCTCAGGAAGTGCCTAAGGTAGGGAGCAGGGAGAGCAGATCAGAGCAGGGAGAATACGAGTGAAATCAGTTCTGGCAAAGTGCAAAAAGAAATCAAATGATTCTTATCCAAAGCAATCTTGTGATTGGGATAATTCTTACAGATGCAAACTGTTTCTTACAACCTGTAAAAATTCGAACGCAAGAGAAACCATCTCATTTGACTGGACTGCTGAGTCTATCAAGACAGCCCAGACATAGCCTGATACTGCTAACCTGTTTTACGGTCTCCTGTTAATAACTGACAAGAGTTGCTAATTTATGGTGTTAAGCTATTAGAAACAGCAAGTGTCAAGTAGCTGCTTAAAGAGACAAAAGAGTAGAAAGTAGAAAAACTCATAATGCATAAGGTAAAGCTTAGAATAAGGTAGCAGATAAAATGCATAATATAATTCAAGATAAGTTCCCAAAGACTGAAGCTTACTTTATCTCCTTATTAAATGTCATTTTATTCAAGTCTTCATTTGTTTCTGGCTTCTTATCTGCAAGATAACAAATAGAACCGTGCAGGGGCTGGTCTGAAAAGCCTGGAAGTGATCTACCCTGCTAAAGATTCAATGATTGTACATCAGTTTTCTTTAACGGGTCAGAAGCAGAGCAGAGAAATAACATGCTGCAAACTTGCTCTCTGCTTCTGCCCTTAGTACAGTGCAAATATTAAGTTTTCTGTGACATCTTCCATCTCTCCGCGCTAGCTGGATTTAACACTTACTTACAAACATTTTAACTGGGGAACACCTGCAGCTAAGAGTGATTTCGCTTTGAGGAAAAATCACCTTTATTTATTTATTTATTTTTCTTAAAATGCTGATAAGCATGGGCTTCTACTATTGAAGTTAAGAAAAAAACATATGGAAACAGAGTTTTTTTTCTCCCACTGCATTATGTGGGGCAAGAAGGCAAATTGCACATCATCCCTCCATTAAGGAGAAAACTCTTTGGCAGTGGCCTATAACAGTGATTCTTCATTTTGTTAATGATGAAAAAGTATCCGAAGATAAAATGGGGAGGGAGGGGAATACATGCTTCCTGGAAGAGGACAGAAAACTTGCTTTCCCTATAACAGAAAATGCCTGAGAAATAGAAAGCTGCAAAACATGAGAGCTTCTGAAGAACTACATTACTGTCAGGGGATTTTCCAGGTGCAATAAAAAGTCACTGAAAGTAGGCTGAGTTTCACTAACAAAAGCTGTGTTGGATCCAGTGCTCAGAAGCTCAAGTTGATAAGAATATTTTAAACAGCTGTTGAGAATGCACAGTAACATGAAAAGCCAACAAAGTGTATTCATGTAAAAGTAATGTCGAGATAGATTATACTCACCTAAGCACCTGGACCCTAAAACAGTTGTCTTCAATTATAGGCATTTATTTTCCTAAATTTGCTATTGAATTTACTACTTCGTTAATAGATGTTTTTCATAGTAGGCTTTTTAAAAATCAGCAAAGTGTTACATTTTTCCCTCTCTGTTCTCAGACTGCTACCTCAAGTAAGGATCTGATTATCTGCATTTGTTTCCTACAAATAAATAGCATTGAGAAGAGGAATATACAGAATACCAAAGACTGAGTTCTAAATCTGGCATATATAGCTTCCCAAAAGTTATGATGCTACTGGCAAAGGTTGTGGGTTGTTACAGCTCTGATGTAATGGGATGAAGCTGTGCATTCACACAACATTATGTGGTGTAGGTCCCAGCTGGTGTTAATGGAAAAGCTAAAGCTGCCTTATCCTTCTCTTGCTCAATAAATCAGTGCCTGAGTTAGACTAATAAAAAGGAAAAAGCTATTTTCCAGGAACCAGGCATAGTTACACAGCAGGTTTGCCAAGTCTTCGAGTCTAAAAGATATAAACAATAAGAAAACCTTTCCCTTGAGCATTTGTTTTAACCCTTTTTAATCTGCTCAAGATGAAAAGATAGGATTTAAAACATGCCTAATCTATTCCTTTATTTATTTATTTTAGAGCACCCTCATGCAAAGAGAGCTAGCTGTGTCTTAAAGAAGTACTAGCTTCTGTAATTATGTCAGACTCTCAACATCCTGCTTAAAAAGTAAGAAAAAAAGAGTATTAAAACCTAGATAATCACTTCTCTGTCATTTTCCAGCACTCCTGATCTGAAATCATAATAAAGCCTCATACACCATCCATTTATAAGCAGTCCTGATTTTCTATAATTTGTCAAGAGTGTTTTTGGTTTTGCCTTGAGGATGTGCTTGCAAGATCCTTGAGGCAGACATGGCTTTCCCTTTCCCTTTTCTGTTCCAGTAAGGAAGGGGGAAACAAACTAAGCTCTGTTGGGATTCTCGGCTCATCACACTACTTAGGAGAGTAAGGGGCTGCCAAGCCCATACCCAGACCAGGGAAGAGATCCCACCTTTGCAAAAGGAGAAGCAGACTCACCCTAACTAAAGGGTATATTCAGGAAAGTCTATTGTGTAATCTGACCCACAACTACACCCAAATGTAAGAGCTCAATACGCCCTCCCTCTTTCTGCCCCTTCCCTCTGGAAAAAAGTCTGTATTTTCTTGAGTATTCTTCCAACTGGAAGAAATTATCAATCTGCTAGCACTTTTGTAATCCAGATGCTAAGCACATTAGGAAACAAAAGATCATGACTAGGTTTATAACAAAATATTTACAATTACCAGTGTCAGATTTCATTAGAGTCACAGTCAAAAAGCTATCATTAAAGACCCATCAGACTTTGCACTAGAAGGCATGATTTAATAGGTGTTCATGTCTTGGCTTTTAAATGAGCTGTGACGGTACAAAGGTAGTTAGGAGAAATTTCAAACTGTCTTCCCACACAATCCTAAACATGTATCAAAATGTTTACAGCAGAGCCACTAAAAAGCCAAAGCTGAATCCAGCAATCTATGAATTGCGCCCACTAAAGATAATAATAAAAAAAAAAAGATTTATGAGAGGAAAACTTTCAAGAGCTTGATTCACAAAGATCCATGGGATGAAAGGTTATTAAATTTACTTTGACACATCACCTGACTAAAAAGGCCAAGACTGTAGTACATTTTACAAGCAGATTTCTTTGGTTTGTAAACTATGGATTGGATTTGTGCCAACAATACTTTTGAATACAGCCTTAGTACTTTATTTTACATATTCCATGATATGATTTTCATTTTAAAACTTCTAAAGCAGCTGACAACCCCCTGTATTTCTTGAAAATTAGTTCTCAACATGTTATTATCCACACAAGTTACTCCATTGCATGAAGTTGAATGAACTCTCTGTAGGATTTCTTGGGAGTTCAGGACCTTTGTCTAGATTAGACTTCTTCACTCATATTTGAATTCATAAATATCAAATGAAGTCACTTAGGTTTCTGATTTCAAAGAACCGGACTTCTAACCATGCAAAATCATTCATGCAGATGAGATTTCCAGATAGTGCAGTCAGGCAGGTACTCATTTAAAGTGTTGGATTGACACTACTAACTCATTTCATACTGGTGATTTCAAATATTTCATATATTCTTACTCAAAATTAAGGACTGTAACCAGCCAGCTCCATGAGTAAGTCTTTTAGGTTGTTGTTGTTAGTAAATCACATGATTTTTGAGCAGAAACTTCCACTACACACCAAAGAATGTGAACTTCAGGGAAGGAAAGTAATGGCTCCCCTAGCATGATATCTTTTCATACTTTCCAGAGATTACACTGCACTAGCAAAAAATCCAGATTGTTTTGTTTTCCACAAAAGTTTAAAATCCCGCTGATGATTGATATTCAGCAATATCAGTTGGAAATCAAATCAATACATATATCAGAATTTGGCTAACTGTCTTTCTAGACCCAGGAGATGAAAAGCACTGTTTTAAAAGGAAACAGTTTTATACAAACCCTTTATATTGCATTCACCTGAGGGAAGCAAGAACAGGATCAGACCCACATGTTCTCCTATATAACAATTATAGGGATCAGTGATTCTGTCCCTGGAGCAAGCAAAGGACTCAAATTTCATTTAAATCCCTATGATGCTGCTCAGAATCATTCTTAAATAAACTGTGAAGGTCAGTAGGAAAGGTGCGCTACGATAACCACATACAACACCTTTCCAAAAGGAGCACCAACCAAACAACAGATTGTAGGGGGATATCACTTTCTGTAATTTTCCCTGGCTCCGTATGCTTAGCTTAAGGCAATATGAACATTTTCCTATGTTTCAGCTTCCACTCAGTAATTCATTAATTTTGCTAAAGCTCCCAGGCACAGCTCTGCAAAGACCAATAAAAAACACAGTTTATATGTTTGCTTCTATGATATCTATATATATCTCATATATTAAAGTATTTTGCAGTGCCATAAATTAATGATTCTATCTTAAATCACATTCTGACAGACCTGGAGAGTTTCCTTTTAATTAGGAGAAAAAAATCTAAAAATTTCTAAAGGCATCACAATCTTAACACAAGGTTAGACAGAGAAAACAGGTTGCATACTAGCTATTTGTTTTTTTGTTTGAAAAAAAAAAGGATGAGGAATATAAAGTGACAAAATTTCTGTGGTTAAATTAATTTGCTGTAGCTACAAAGTCTTTGCCCTAGGAAACAAAGATATGAATTAATGTACAGTCTAAGGGACTGAACATAATCCCATTTTAATTGCACAGAAATGAGTAAGCTTTCATATAAAAACATAGCTTGAGGCACCTGTAAATCATGGTCTCATAAATTCCACCTTAAGCACAGAAACAGTGATTTCAGAAACATTCTGCTCTCCATCAAAACAATGAAGTTGTGTGAAAAGAGGTAGCAGTTTATTATCATTCAATGCTTCTAAATTCAAGTCAACCTCATCAAGAAAAAACACTACAGCTGAAGCTGACTGCAAAGTCACGGGAGGACTCAAGAGCAAATGCAGTGCAACGTTCTAGAGACACAACTCCTGAAGACTTTGAATTCCTAAGGATATTAAGATCAGCTTTAACTAAATTATACCCCTGTCTTGTAAGCAGGAATATTATGTACTGTTTTCTTAGCATGAACAACTACCTAGGATTGTTACAAATATTAAATTTTCATTTAGATTAGTTGTACAAAAACTTAACATACTTATTATTCTGCTGTTCAGCAGTAGAACTGAGTATCCCTAGGGAGAATGAGTGCGATCTGGAAGTGCACGTATCATTCTAGCGCAACAGAAACATGTGTTGCTTTCAGAAGAGAAGCAACAAACTCATCTCTTTATAACCTTTTATTGAGAATGAATCTAGTATTTAACTACATATGAAGTTTTCATCATTCAAAGATTTTTTTCTCATTATTTTCTTTGGTTACATTGTGTCTTCACAGTAAACTGTAAAAATAAAACACAGAAAACATAGCTATACCCTTTAAAAGCAGATACTCAATCGCTTTTGGAAGGGCTACATTTACTTATACTCTTTTTCACTCACACTAATCCCATGCAAATTAGAAATGTATTTATACTTAGAAGACACAGCTGGTCTTTCTACTATACTCAGCTTTGTTTGAAATGCTTTATATAGGATCTGTGAGTGAAAAAATAAATATTTGGAAAGCAGTTTTGGGGCTTTGTCTGAGAAACCCTTCCCTAGACAGAAAAAGTTAAATATTGGCATAAAAGAGAATCACAGTTTAAGAGGATAACAAAATATGCAGTCATTCAATCTTCAAAGATTTTTTTGCCCGGGTAAGTCATCCCTAAATATATTCTAGTCTTTGTCATTTATCTTACTCAGAAGCTCTCAAGTGAGTTTGCCGGGAACAGTACCATCCAAGGGGAAAGGTATGAGAGACAGAAAAATATGATACAGTGTGCAATACAGGCATATAAACACCAGAATTTATATGCTTCAGTTAAATTTTAGGGTCTTATTTATCAGTGACGTCAAGTCAATTCTTCTTGGGTTTTGCAAAGAAGGGAATAATAAGAGTTTTTTTTTTTTTTAATTGCAATTTATTCTAACCATTCTGAATTGCTAACCATTTCACTCACTTTCCAATCAAGCCTCTGCATATTCTGGGCTTCAATAGGGATCTTGGACAAAACAAGCCTTTAAATGCAGTCCCTGTTAAAGACAGAGGTGGTTTCAAGTCCTTAGTAAGACTGAAGCAAGCGTTCCACATCCGTGTAAATATATCTTGCAACATGCCTAACTAACAAGGCAGTGAGGGTCACGGACTGAGGCGACTTGTTTCCCTCTTAAATGTCCTACTAACATCAGATGGCATTCAAGGACTGGTAGGTCACCGCTCATGTACCTGGCGTTTGACTCCAAGCACGTAAGTGGGGGTACAAGAGACAGGCCACAGAATTGAAAAGATGGGGCTGAATTGTCCCAGACTTCTTGTGGTGCACAGGAAACCTCTGGGTTGAATAACAGATTGGAAATCACTGTTGACCGTTTGGTTCTGGCACGAGAACTTTCCAAGAATGTGGAAAGTTAAAGAAAATATCCGTAGCTACCACTGCATTTTCCTTTTAAACACAATTAGAGAAGAAGAGAATCAGTTTATCAGATCGAGGAAGCAAATTCTTCATTTATTTCAACTCGCTTCATCTTTTGCTTAAGGTCACTACACACAATATTAACATGAAAAAGCATTTTTAATACATATACAAACTACAGACCGCAGACAGTAACTTCTGCTGTTACTATCATACTCTTTGAACAGTCCTTGTTAATAAAAACACAACATATATTCTCAAAATCACAGAAACTATAGTTGATGAGACAGAGAGAGTCTTTGCCTAAATGGAAAGAAATACCAATTTATGCATTAGTAATCCCTGATAAGTACTAGTCTATTTTGTTTCTTTGGTGTTCCTTTAAGCAATGGGAGGGATTGCCTAGCTGCAAGGTACAAGAATAGATCCTTTAGTTGGATCTGAATTGAAGCTTTAGCCGGAGTATTGCTTCCAAGAAAGTTGTAGACAACTTGCAGAAAGTTGGAAGACAGCAGCAAGAAAGATTTAAGGACTAGAAAACTTGACCTAATAGGAAAGAATGAAAGACCTGAATTTAAGCTAGAAAAAGACACTGGAAAGAGATAAGATAAACAGGCAAAAGCCTGTTGCATGAGCTAGAGGCACTGTTCAAATCCATAGTGGCTGGGAGAAGAAACACTGGCTTTAAAATTGGAGCTATAAATACCCGGTTTTCATTTTAGGAAAATCTTTCTAAAGTCAAACAAAGTGAGTCGCTAGAATTGTTGAATCTGTAGACAAATATTTCATTGGAAAAAGGTAGGAATAGTTGACTCTGGTTTATAGAAAAGAAGATGAATTAAATGACCTCTTGACGTTTCCTCCAGTTTTGTTTTTGATTTTGTCCTTTTGCTGGAAAGTTTGTTCAAATGTCTAACTTAAATCTCTCTCTACCATATTTTCTTCTTCTCCTTTCCCTGGTGACAGTGAGAATAACTTCTCATTTTTCAGTGATATTTGACTAGTTTGAAACACTCAAATTGTGTCTCCTCAGCCTGCTCTTCTATAAATTAAATAACACCTTTTCCTTATCGGCTCTAGTAATACATATTACATGCCTACTTCACTGCCAGTCTCTACATTCTTGCCATTATGCTTTTTTTTCTCCACGAATAACATGATTTGTTCTGTTACACAACATTTAATAGTACATTAACAGCTGGTACTTTGGAGAAATAGGAGAACAAGTGGTCAAATTTGCCAAAGGACCAAAATACCTAACAGTCAACACAAGTCTCTAAAAGAAGGGCAACAGTGATAGCTTGTATGTCCGTATTTGCCCTCTAAAACCTTGCTATCATTGTTAATGGCATGGACCTTTAGGTTAACAAATAGCATATTTAGATACTGGAGTACACTAGAGTGCTACAGGGCTTGGAATTTTCCTCTGTATCAGCAGGCAATCTGAGTAAAATATGTCCCCGTGCAAAGTAAATGAAATTATACTTAAATTCACATATGACACACAATTTCTAATAATTTAAGTAGACAGTGTGACACATGCAATGTGAAGTTGAAAACATCAGGAGACACTAGTGCCATATTCACCACATTTGGTTTGTGGAAACTGCAGACAACAAAGCAAAGCAGATACCCACAGTTCAGACTGATGGTAAAGGTGTTATATCTTTTTTACTGAAAGACTAACAATTAGAGTTGTAGAAATATGTTATCTTGTGTAGGACTACAGAATATATGTAATTCATAATTTCATAAAACATTATTTTGTATTCTAGAAGCTAGGCATCCAAATCGCACTAAAAACTCTGCTACTGGGACAGGCAAAATTTTCATCTGCTCCAAGAAAATCTAGTTATCAGAATGCAATTCAGATTTATTTAAGGCATACACAAATATTTTTTAGGAGAAGAAGAAAATCTCATTTCCTGTTCATCAGGTAAAAAAAAAAAAAAAGTTTCTTTTTTTATATATATTTATTCTACTCAGTTCTCTAAAAAAAATAAATTTGTTAATTGCTACCTGGCTAACTGATATTTTTAAAAGTCTCCTCTTTTTTTTTTTTCTCTCTCCTTTTCTTTTTCTAATTGTGTGTGTGTGTGTGTGTTACAGCTGGGCTTGATAAACTAAGAATGATTGCCCTAAAACTCCAAACCAACGTAAGGTGAAATATCTAATGCCTGCCAGTGCAATGAATCGAATGACGTTTTCTGCAAGTGGTGTTTATGCACATCTGGGCAAGGGCTATTAAAGAAGTCATGGGAGCCATCACAATTCTTGTAGATGATTCTATTTTGACAGGCATCATTACTCAAAGGTGGCTGTTTGCTTGTCAGGCGCGGGTAGCTACCTCGCGCGTAGCGCCGCACCGATGCATTTTGCTCCTGCCAGAACCTGCAAACGCCCCGGCACGACGTTGTCCTGCACCCTGCAGCCCGAGTAGCTTGTTCCAAACTACGCTAAGCATGTTTAATACAGCAATACTCATAAAAACCCTACGGTGCACTTCATGGACTCTAGATGGGGGCATGTTAAATAACTTCATGCCTTAGTGCCTTGCCCCAGTTTTGGACCCTCAGTTGTTTTCATAGTAGACCTGCAAAAACCAGGAGAAAAGCTCTATGTGCAGGAATATGCTAATAATTTTAGTGGTAACATAACTCACTGTAATGCCTGTTTTTTTGCATAGTTTCACATGCATTATTGTGCACAGAAGAGTTTTGGTCAGTGGAGGGAGTCATACAAATCTTAGAAGCTCATTCAAACTGAACTTTGGGTTTACTGAAGGTTTTTATTAACATTAGCTAAGATTTCATTGATCCAAAGCACCTTATTGCAGTGCGAGGTTGTTATTGAATAGATGCCTTACCTCTAATTGGAATTATTGATAGATAACTATTTAAAGGGCAATTTATAAGGAGTGGTGTTGCATTGCAGGAACAGAAGTGGCAGTAAGAAGTAATGAGGCAGAGAAAAAGACAGCTGGTGGTGAGAAAGGCAGGGAGCCAAGATGCGCTGAAAGTCATGGGTTAACTCTGAGAAAATGTATTATTAATGGGATTTGGCACTTGGACTGAAACTGAAATTGGTCGCAGAAATATGTAAGTGGTGATTGGGATAGGAAACTGTCTTTTGGACTGACATGCTCTTGCAGCAATGCAAGAGAAATGGGCAACTACTTAGCAAGGAAAATACAAGCAGCCTTCAATCCAAGGAACAGGACAGTGTGAAGAGCTATGGAAATTCTTAAGAACATTAAAAACACGGTTTCTTACAAAAGCACAGAGAATATAGTTTGTCCAGAGGCTGACTTCTATTTTAAATAATGACCAATTTTTTTAAAGGATATTTTTGCTTAGTAAAGATATGGCTGTGTGACTTCACATGGCAAATGCCGCATTGTAAACACACCGTAAAGTCATTTTTAACCATCTGGCAGGTAATATTTTTCCCATAGGGCATAGACTTATTAGAAGGCATCATTAAAGGCATATTTTGCAAATGAACAGAAAATTAACTCTGTTTAGAGAAGTATATTTAATTGAACAGAAGTAGGAATCTAAGTATTTTTAACTCTCAAAATCACTTCAATTCAGGCTGAATTTCTTTTCTTGTTTCTCTGATTATTTTTCTTAACCAATAGGCCCATGAAAGATTGCAAAACTGTCAGATTCAAGAGAGACTCACAATGCTGTAGACTGAATTTTCTGGAATCCATTCAACTTGTGACTACTCTTACTTTGTCCTGCTGAGCCTCTGGGCAAGGCATGAATGATGCTGAAAATGCCAATTCTCAGCAGCTGCATCCCTGAGGCCAGTAGTTGCCTGTGCTTAAAATACATCCTGCAAAGGCAGTGGCAGAGTGGGGACCAAATGATAGAGGATTTGCACATTATTACACACCAGAAAGCTATTCAAGCATTCACACTGATGACAGTACCTGTGGTAGCTTCTTTATTTAAATTATACTAAAGAATGAAATGCAAATGTGATTACAGCTGTTTTCTCCAAGAGCACATGCATTAGATGCTAAAACAATTCCTTTTAGAATCAAAAACCTCTTAAGTTTTGTACAAGTAAGACTCTCAGATAGCATAAATGAATGTAGTGCACCTTGTGAAAGCTACTTATATTGGCAAAATAATAAGTCCAGGACTTTTTGTCATAGAAGAATTGCCAGAAATTAAAGCAAGGATCTCAAAACATGACAATTAATATGTTCCCCAATACTGTGAAGGGAAACTGCTTATGCAGTGATGGCTCCCACTTTTAATATTGGCTTTAAGAGTCATGTTTGCAAAAATATATATATATTAGTGAGAATTCACCTCATTCTCAGGTGCAGGAGAGAGTAAACAGCAGGGCACTGATGTCATAGCAGAGAGGGGAAATGCAATCATAGGAAAACAGGAAAAATCAGCTCCCTCAAGCTACAGCTTTTAACGGCCAAACTTGGAACAGGATTTTTCACTTCACTATACTTTGTAATCTGATGTATGGCATAGAAATCTACAGGTGACATCAGCAATTTCCTTCTGTCTCCCATATTTCCTCTCCAAAAGTGATCTATATTGAATTTATTAAAGCTACTCTGTGAATACTTACAACAGATCTCATAAATCTTATGTTTAGGAGCAGATTTAAACACTGATACTTCCCCCATTAAACTCAGTGGATATTTACCAAGGAACAAGACTGTATAAAACAAGGCCAGCTTCCTAAATATAACCTGCATTTAGGGAACTTAGTTAGTACTATACTGCAACGCAGTACTTCCTGTGTTCACACCTAAATCAATAATTCTACCTCATGAGTGTGTGGTAACATGTAATTAATGTTCATAAATTAAATTGACAGTATCATATTGATTTATAACCATAAAATTGATCTTTGTGGTAATCCTGGAGCCTTTCCTCCTCATGGACAAGTTTACATGTCAGAAAGGAGAGCTAGAGTAACATTACCTATTTCACAGACATTGGCAGCTTGGGAGGAAATGATCTTGGGTGCTATGAATCTGTCTCCCAGTAGCACAAGCACAGGTGGAGTCCTAGTCCAGGATAAGCCATCATGACCTCGTGTGCCACATGAAAGCAAAATAAAAGCAAAACGAGCAACATTTATCCTTCCTTCATTAAACTTTCACAACTCCACAAAGCTGAAGGCAATAATACTCCCAATCAGTTAGGAGGAAATTTGAATAAAAAAGTGAAAATGATAATGAGAACTGAGCATATACTGCTCAGTGAAAGAGGTGAAAGTAAATGTTCTCCTTTTCCACCTCCTTTCCAATCAGTAGGAGACAAGGATCCTCGGCAGTATCCATTGCTCCTCATTCCCACTGTCCCTTCCTCTTCTCCCATATACCATTAGAACAGCAGTTCTTAAGTTAAAAAAATGCTATGGTACGTAGCAGGAAAATCTCAAGCATGAAATGGGGTAGGGAAACCAGTGACAAAGAACACAGAAAATGCTGAGATACTATCTTCTCTGCCTTCCTCTTTCCTGGTCAAGTCTGTCCAGTGGCCTCTCCAGTCCTGGTGCCAGAGTCCAGGTGAATGAAATACTCATGGAAGAAGATCTTGAAAAACTAGGGACAACCTAAAGCAAGCTGGATGTGCATCAGTCCATGGGACTAGGTCAGGTTTTCTTTTTTCAGCTGGGGAAGGCTAAAGGGGAATCTAATTGATATCTTCTTTGCCTATTGGGTAGTTACAGAGTAGATGGAGCCTGACTATTCTTGGAGACATGAGGTTGATCAAATACTGAGACGGATCTGAAGATACTCAAAACTTGACCAAACAGGGCCCTGACCAACCTGATTTATCAGGAGGTTGGACTAGATGGCCTCCTAACGTTCCTGTCAACCTAATCACTGTCCTGTGATTCTATGATTTTATGAAATACAAGACCAGCTCCAGTCCCATTTCTCTAGGACAAAAAGTTATATAAAAAGAAATGTTTTTTTTTTCTGTGATATATTAGTTTCAGCTGAATGGCAGTTGTGCCTTTAATTTAATTTAATGTGCCTTTAATTTAAGCTTTTAATTCACCTGGGGAAAAGCCTCTATTCTAAACAGAAGGTCAGAAAGTTCTGTTCCTGAAACATTACACATGTGGTCTACTACTGCAATAGAACTTCACTTCAAAGTAATGTGAACGCATTCCAAGCTTGATTTTATTATTTGCCCTGCCTACATCCAGAGTGTACATATATAAATAAACACAAGAAGCTAAGGTCTCATAGGGGCAAGCAAAAGATCTGATGAAAACAAGAAACAGCCAATAAAAAATAATAAAAAGAAGCACAAGCTGTTGCAGTGCGGTCATTCATAGTGGAAAGAGGAAAATAACAGCTGGCAGCATATCTAATTAAAGCCTTTGGATAGATCAACTGGCAATCCAGTGGGTCCTGGCATCTCAAGGTCCAAGAGAAACGTACATTTTCAGCAGAAATGTAAATGGACTGAGCACATGAATATCTGAGAGGGCTGAGATTATGCTGCACTCCAGACAGGATCTCAAATTCATTCATTTTTTTTTTACATTCCATTGAACCAGTTATGCCAGTTTAACCCAATTGTGCTTAAGGAGGAGATGGTCCTACATTTAACTTCTGTATAAACTCAGACAACAGTGTTTCTGTTGTATTGAGAGGAACGCCATAAAAATACACAAGGACTTGGACTATATTCTAATGTAAGAGACAAACTGCCAAGCCAAATACCTTCAGTTTTGAGTAAGGATAAAAGGAAAAGTCATTAGTGAACAGTAGTACAACTACTCTGCATCTTCTGCATATGTCTCTTATCTCAAGAAAATAGAAAACCTTCCTCCCCTCCTTGAACCTGTTCTTCTATTTGCTAAGCTTTCCCTCTGCATCTCTGCTGAGGAGATCTGCAGGCATCTTTCTTTATGTTGAGCAGAGAGGGTGGAAAAAAATATTTGGATGATTCCTTTTTACTAGAGCTACACATGTTGGGTTTCTCAGGATATTGTTGGGGTTTTTGTTTGTTTGGTTGGCCGGGTTTTTTTTGCTGTGGCCAGAAATTTTATCTACACATACATATAGGATAAAATTTCTGCATTTTGGAAAGTCTGATGAGCCACCTGGAGCAGAAAAATGTGGTCCTGACTAGCCTGTTGGATGCCTTACAGTCCTGCACACAGTCATTGCCCGTGCTCATGTCAGCTTGGCAGAGAACACCAGGGAGGTTCAGCGTTTTATGAGAAGGAGCACTACCCAGAATGTGCACTTGAATTGCTACTAGGAAAACCTCAGGAAAAAATACATTACATTTTGGATGTACATTTTGACCTAGCTAACGTTTTTCTACTTACCTTGTATGAGGTATTGTGAACTACGTAACTTGTCTCGTCTGATCAGATCACTTGCAAGAGGGTAAAAATCTACTTGGAACAGATTGATCTATAATATAGTAATATCCTTGGAGAGCATGAAAAATACAATAGAAATGAAACAACTAGTGAGGAGCAATAGAACGATGTGAAAAATTTGAAGAGGAAACTGAATCAATCCAGGATGATGCTTACAGAACTAAGTCCAGATCTTCCAGGTCCAAACAATTGCACCTTCCTTTGAGTAAAACAGAAGTTTTGTGAAAGGGGAATGAGACAAACTGACAATATTTGATATTATTTAAAAATCTCTGGCTTCTTTATCTGTGAGAAATACCATCACTGGTGTCTGCATACACTTGAGCTCAACAGATCATAAGACAATTGTGTGGTTTCTGCTTGTCTTTTAATGAATGTGGACATTTTATCTAAACGCTAAACAGGAATTAAATGAATTCTTTAACTCTGTAATGTAGGACAAATGAATGTTAGCATGTAATTAAAGTTTAGGAAACAAAAAATAAGATAAGGCACAAGTCAATGCCAGAACAAATAGAGCACTATCCTTGATTTAACAGTCATGCAAAGACCCATTAGTGAAAAGACACACACTCACAAACCATTTTCATAAACAGTACTTCATCTAATGGAGGTCAGTCACCTAGAGAGATTTTTTTTTTTTTAAACCGATAAGTTAAAGCAGCTACAAGATCAAACATGGTCTGAGCAAAAGTTACTGTAGGCTAATTATAAGGTGATCTCAACAACTGAAAACCACTGATACAGGTAAACTAGTGTGGAAGGAGGGAAGATCTGTATGGAATGGAAAATTTCCTGCACTAAAACCAGCCTGTCTAAAGGCTGGAACTTAAAAAAGACTGGAACATAACAAGGAAGACCAATATGAAACCCAGTTATACATAACAGGAAGGACTGAAAAGTTTGAACATAAATTGAGGAAAGACAGCTATCCATAGCAGTCACACCTGAAATTACAACAGTGAATTGAGAGACTGTGAAAAGAACCATATTTTTCAGTTTTCACTGGTGTCCCAAAATATGGACAAATTGAGGGACGGGATCCCATTTTAATGCCTTAAAGGAAAATAACGACAGACACAGTTGAAATATAAGAGTAGTTCAGTGTGAAAAGAGAATTTATTGTGTGATTTCTTGGTTCAGAGCACACACGAGGCGATGACACTTGACATGGCATATAAACAGCAGGACAAAAACTGGCTGGCTTCAGCCAATCCATCCTGCCAGAGTACATCTCCTTATTTATATAGCCAATTGCTATCCCATCATGGGGCTCTGTTTTCTGGCTTACTCATGTGAAGAGGTTGGTCGCACATAGAACAGGCATGCTACCTCTCACTCACTTTAGACCAGCTAGGCTACCCTCCTGTGAGCCCTTCTATATTTACTTCTTTAATTTAAGTGATCAGTTTTTTGAGAGTTACTTGTTCAAGGGAAAAAAGGTGGTGACACGAACTATTCAGCCCTACGTTCCTTACCTTCACCAACTATATCTGGGGTATTGGACAATAGTTAGGGGATAGGGATGAGTCAGAAAAGGAAATTGTATTCTTACATTAAACTCTTGGAGAAGATTTACTATTTAGGTTTATTTTAAATTCAGTTTCTAAAACAGATCCTAAGGACTGAAAATAAAAGATCATTATTTTAAAAAAATCACCAACAAAATATTGTAGATTTTTGGCAGTGTTATCTCTCTGTCATAGGTACATTAATGGAAGAAACCTGCATCTACAATCAAAAACATGAGACTACAGGATGGGAAAGGGCAGTTCTATTCCTAAATCTGTCCAGGCTGCAATTTCTGCCTGCAAAATGGAATAACAAATTTGTTGCAATACACTCATAACTGGCTTGTGGTAGGTATGATCAGACATAGAAAAAAAAAATCCATGAATTAATAATGCTAGTAAGGGCCATGTGCTTACAAAGATGCAGGAAAAAATATATAAAAAAAAGTTAGGACCTACACATTCTATAAGCTGTCCCCTGCAAAAACTGAAGAGATTATCACCTTATAAAATTTTAATATTGCTTTTTTGCTTTGTTTATTTAGTATATGTGATTAGCTAGTGTGACTGATGTGATAAAACACTATGTGTGGTCTTCAAAATTATCTGTAAGTGTTTATAATTTTATATAATTAAGAGTTTAACTAGAATTAAGTTTAATTTAAGTTTAATTTAAAGATGTGACATACTTAAGTCTTTTGATAGTTATTGATATATGATTTTGCAGCTTTACTTCCTGTATACTGTAAGAGACACACAGCATAAATCTAACTGCTGTGAGTGAAAAACAAATACTTTAATTTAGTGAAATACTATATTTGGTACAATACTATATTGAGACCAAGAGCCAAAAAGCTTGCGTATTTCAAAATCAAAGCAAAGCTGAAATGCAAGTCATGAGTAGGTGCATTTTTTCTCTTCTTCCTGACATTTAATACACTTATTTCAAATGTCTGTTCTAAGGCAGCAGTCAGATGTTCATAGAGGATTTTGTACTTTGCTTGTTGTCTTCCTTTATTCACTTGAGCTTCTTCAGCCGTTGCCCATGGAAACACACTGAAAAGCTGACCGCCAGTCTCAGTGCTTGTATCACAAGCTCAGAAGATAATTTGACTTATTAATATATCCTCCTGAATTAAAACTGTTCTAAAATTTAACTTGCTTGCAAAGGAAGGTACACTTGCTTATAATTAGTGCTTAGAGATAAGAACGTGTCTCAGAACAGATCTAGGCGTAGAACAACCCCATTACCTGACCAGTCAGTCCCATCGGAAGCAGATTTTGTTCAGCTTTGAGAAAATTTGGCTCAGATGAAGGCTGATTGACATGAAGCCTAGTAAAATATTGCGCATAGAAATAAGTTGTTCACAGTAAAGGAGACAACCTACAAAATTTTCAAAAATTTGGCCCACGTATACTAAAAATTATGATGTGCACTGCTGCAGATGCTATCATTATTTCTGTTCCAAGGGTTTTCCTTAGAGGCACCCTGGCATCTATTCACTATGTGGAGTTAGCTACTGCCAAATACTCCTGGGGTCAGCCACCCAGTTTTAAAGACTTCCTAGCCAGATGAATATGTTTTCAACTATTCATTTATTCTAATGCACATTAGGTCAATAACAATTTGATAACATATTTAAAAAATTATTCATGAATCAAGTTTAACCACAGGATGTGAGAAACCTTTAAACAGATGGTTAACAATGAATTGTTGATCACCAAATTCAATAGCTTGACAGATGACATATTGCTTAAGCCCTGCCAATTTGGCTTCATTACCTGGACTGGTGCTGAAGCTCTTCAGGGATGAGGGTTTTGTTTTGTTTTGCTCTGTCCTTTCGGTTTATTTGGAAACCAACTGAAATTCCTCATGTAGAACGAACATTGCAGTACAAGTAAAACTGGTATACTGTGTATCCTTAGTGCAAAATCATTACATATACAGCATATCCCTAAGGCAAAATCATTATATTGTCAAAAATTAGTGGAATTTCAGTAATTCCACAGTTATTTTAGTGAAAATATATTACAAATAAAAGTTTCATGCACAAAGAAAGTTCAACATTAAGGAATAGATGAGAGACAGGGTTACTATTAGTTCCTCTTTCTTCAGATGATTAGTTCTCAATTTTGTTATTGATTTTAGAGTAACAGGAAATATACTCTCAAGTTACTATCTTCCAGTGAATATTTTTTCTTGCAAAGCTCTCAATTTCCCAATTAACCCAGAGCAGTTTAGTCTGCATTTCAGATATGTTGTACCAAATATGCCTTTTTCCCACATAGATACCAAACACGGTACAAAGCAGTGACAGTTATTACTTTCATGATTAGTACAAAATTAGAGAAAAGCCTTTCAGTTTCAAATGCAATTGGGAGAGAAAAGAGCAAAAGGAAATCCTATTCTTCCATCCAATTTGAGTCAGACTTCAGAGAGTAATTGCAGTTATTCCACCATAGCAGTGCATATATGGCTAGGCTTTCTTGGGCCTTCTATCTCATACTAAGCACTTCTTGAATTCTTTTATGAGCAAATGTAAAAGAAAAGAAAAATTAAAAAATAGCCATTTGTTATCAACTGCAAAATGCGTCTCTTTGTCCTGTCCTGTCCAGGTAAAAATATCTTTCAAGTTCAGTTTTTGAGCAGCTCAGCTTTGGAATTTAAATTCAAACTTAACATTGACTGAATCTAAAAATAGCCCTTTTCATGCACCACATGATGTTCAGGCTCAGGTTTATTTGAGCTGATTAACAGATAATCAACCTTTGGCACAAACACTTGATTAAAACTCACATCCAAAGCTGGATGTGGAGAGCTGAATGTTCACTATCATGTCACTAGATGTTACCAGCCAAATACTGCACTTCATAAATACTGCATATGTACTTGATCCTGGTTTTATAATATGAGTTCACCCCACTCAAATAAGAGGGACAAATGTGAAAACTTTTTATATGAAAATATGCCACAGAAATTGGTACACAAAAAGAAATACACTAAACTGAATCTAAATTAGTTGTTTGGAAACTTACTAGTTTAATATGAACCTTAAAGGGAGACAATATATTGCTTTTTTTTTTTAACCAAATCTGTCAAGAAAATCACCTTTTTTTCCCATCATACATGCAGAGTTTCACACACTTTTCAACAGAGAGGGAAAAAAAGATAAAGTGACATGATGATTTTTCTCTTCTTTTAACAGAAACCTATCTCAACTTGAAACAGAAAATAATATAGCTCACCTTTTGTGGTGATATTTGGTGTTTGAGAAATATTCCCGAAAATAGTTCAGTAAGGTCTGTGTTTTGGGGGATCTTCTACTTACTTATTCATGGAGATCTCCCTGCTAAAATACCTCAAAACAGCAAAGCAGACAGCATGTGAGCAAATCACTAAATCTTGTCCACATCTTTCTAAAACTTAAAACTTCTGAATTGCAAAGAGCACAGTGAACACTGAGTTCCTGTAAGCCACCGTTTTCTTTCCTTCTTTCCCTTCCATGTAAAACTGCTCGTGCTTCATTCCCAACCAAACTCCCTTTTCTTCAAAATGAAAGAAAACAACTTCCATTTGCTTGAATGTTTCAACTTTGCGGAAACAAGTTCTTGCAGCTTTTTCCAAACATCACCCTTATGAAAGATGCATTGACCTAAGGCTTAAGCTGCATTTGACAAATCATTTCCAGAATATATATTGCATTTGATATCCCACATAAAACACCCATGGAGAACTGCATAATGGAACTTTAAGAACAATTAATGAAACAGGTTATTCTCAGCAGCCCTTGGGACTTAGTATTTTTTTCTATTTTCACTAGAACAGTTTTTGCTTCAGAATATAGTTCCAAAGTGGTAATCTGCATAATTTCTATGACAAGAAGGCATAAAATGTCAAATTGAGTTATAATCAAGTTTTACTACGTCCTTAATAAAACATATTTTAACTAGAAAATAAACTACATTAGCAGAGGAACATTTTCAATGTATTAGTACTCAATGATGTCTGAAGATCTTAATCTGACAAGTACTTTATTAAGCAATTTACCAGCCAATAATATGTACCTCCCACCAAATTACTCCAAAATGTGTGCAATGTTTGGAACATCATTTTTTTTCCTCCTGCTAATATTGGAAAGCTTTATAAAGTTTTGACTCATTCTGTATGGTCTTATATAAGGTTTACTTTTGGGTCTTTTTCTTGGTTTTATATTGAAAGATGTTATTCTACAGTTCACTACTGAAAGTAAAAGCTGCAAAGGAAAATATGATTTATAACATACTGAAATGTTACCTTTTAAGAAGAAACATACATAACCACCTAGATAAAGAATTTACAGTTATGCTCTCAAAATGTGCATTTTCGTCCCCCGGACAATCTGACAAGATAGGTACAAAGACCTGTGCTGGCCAATATAGGACTTCATTGTGCCTTTAGCCACTAAACTGTATCAGTCCCATGTTTTTCTCCTTTCACATGTATTGCACTTTGTTTTAAACCAGGAGCCACTACCAAACCTCACTATGGAATGGAAAAATAATCACAGGATGTCCTAAATATCAGCCTAAATTTACCAGAGGATTTTGCCTGACACTGCCTTTTACTTTAAAACATATGCAGGAAGTTTAGGATGGTGAATTGTGTTTCTTTGTGCCTTGAAGTCTTCTCCTTTCCCCCCTCCATCCTGTCTTCTACAAAAATGCAGAGTATCTCAGGCCTGGCAGGAGTGAATCCTGAAGCAAGTTACCACTTCCAAATGCTTCTATTACCGCTGCTGAGAAGAGAATTAAGTCAGGAGTCACGAATGGGAACAGAACACTTACGAAGAAACAACGTTATACTAGTTTAAATTACATATAAAACATCCAAAATATACATTTTATATTAGCAGATAAATATCTTAAGATATTAGTAAATGAATGTTTAGGGCAAAATTATCCTGCATTTTAAAAATCATTTTTGGGAAGATTTCCTTTTACACAATAAATGCAATTGAAGATATCGGCTAGCAAGACAGAGATGACTTTTTCACAAGTGTAACAACATGAACACAGAAGACATTGCAACATGTTCACTGTTGAAGCTTGCTTAATCTTTATGAGGTTACATGGAAGAGAAAAGGCTTATTATCAGTTACACCTCACTAGTGTAAAAATTGAATGTGCTTAGAATAGAAAGCAACCCAAAACAGGACATTGAGAACAATATCTGTAACAGTTGCTCTAGAGAAAGATGGAAGAAAATGAACAATTTTAAGAAATAAAAAGTGGTTGTTTGGCAGAAGAGAGGACTGAAACATGCAGTCCAGCAATTACCTTTCAGTGTCTGTAATGGATAATCATATGTTAGGCTCCAATGAAGCCAGTGAAGGACATTTCTTTTTTGGAAACGGTCCCTTTATCATGCATTATATATCACTTGCAAAGGACACTAGTAAAACAAATGCTCCTTATCTTAGAAACACTGGGCAGTCACTTCTATAAAGCTATTCTGGAAACAAATTACTGCTGCTGCAAGTTTTTATGGAAAAAAATATGAAATAGTATGAATACTGTTTGAGCTTTATTCAACAATCATAAGTGCCGAGATTTTAACTGGAATGCTGTATTTTTGAGTCAGACTAGTAACTCAAGAGTTAGGATATGACTAATTTTCACTTAATTTTTGGCGGCCTTCTCCTATTTTTAGGATACATTCTTTCCTCCTGAAAATGAGGTGCCAGGAATCACCAGGGGTGATCATTTGGTTTGACAGAAAGGCTTTTTAGAAGGTATGAAGTTTTAGGGAAAGTACTGTTTTTATTCATGACGGATGGTAATAAATCAGAGCTTACTGGACATTAGCTGTTTCTGAGACCATGGATGATCTGGGACCTGAGATCTGCAATTGTGTCCTGTTCATTTGTCCTAATGCAAAGTCATCTTTCAAGTACCTTTGAAGAAACTGGTTAATTAACTAAAGCTTGTAACTACATGTAAGCATAAAAAAAAAAAGAAAAGAAAAGAAAAGAAAAGAAAAGAAAAGAAAAGAAAAGAAAAGAAAAGAAAAGAAAAGAAAAGAAAAGAAAAGAAAAGAAAAGAAAAGAAAAGAAAGAAGTTTTCCAAAGGCCTTCGGTCTTCCCTGTTTCCACCCTGGGAAGCCCTAGCATTCCCACAGATGCTAAAAGGGCTTCTGGGTCTAATGGGGATTTAACTTCCAAGAGGCTGATGCATGAAAGGCTTCCAAGCAGATGCCTCTGATCGCGGGATCCAGCCAGAGGAGAGAGGCCTCGCACTATCCCACACACTTCTCTTACCAGTACCTTCAAGCATGATATCACAGGACTAGAAAAGAAACAGTTTTCCAAAGACAGTGATGACCTGAGTACAAGGATTTGTTCTTCAAATTGTGGCAAACAATCACAGGTCAATTCACAAAACACAGATCAGCTCCCCACTTGTTGAATCCCACCATTAACCACTCATAGCCATGTCCAAAGCTGAAAAATACCAAGGGTCCACATCAGGTCATGATGAACCAATGGAGAACTCAGAGAAAACTAATCATTCCTGGGACTGATCATTTCAGAAAAGACCTTATAGTGAAAAACTACATGATGGATGAATGAAGATGTTTTCTACCTTGTAGCTGCCTGGTTGCAAGAAGTCTTGAATTTTTTGCCCATTTCAGCTCACTGCC
Source organism: Tinamus guttatus (assembly GCF_000705375.1). The sequence continues at coordinate 161,788 of NW_010582380.1, read as the reverse complement.
AAGATTCGGAATGAGGTCAAGACTGTTATCAGCCTCAAACAGCAATAGGCAAGGCAAAGATATTACCTTTTACTTCTGACATGTCCAAGACCAGTACCCTGTGTCCTGTTTGAATAAACACTTTTAAAAGTTTATGAAAAAAATGAGGAAGCTTTAAAAAACAACCACAAAAATTACTTTGAATATGAGTAATACATGGTCCAAGTAAAAGCTAAAATAGTTCTATTTATTTTCTGAAATGAAAAGGTTAAAATTAAATCTACAAAGCTAAATGATATCTGATGCTACATAGCATTTTTAATCTAGCAAAGAATAGGCAAAGATGTAACAGATGAAATCTTGAGCTAAAGAACAAAAGAACCCCAAATCGGATATGCATCTTTAGCACTGAAAGTAATTAAATGCTGGAGCAGCTTGTCAAAGGATGTTGCGATGAATGTTTAACTGCTGTTTTTACAGTGAGATTACTTTTACAGTAAGAATATTTTGGGTCTATTAATTATTGACTCAATGAAAAAATTCTAGCATCCAGAAACGGACTGATATGTAAAATAGTTCTGTAAGAGACTGGTAAGGAAGCTGAGAGAACAATAAGTAACATTTAAAGTATAAGTTTTATAAGATTGTTGCAACTTTTTGAAATAATTTAAAGGTAACATTTTCCCACTGAACAGGTCATTCCGAGTTCATTGACGATTCCTTCCCAATTTAATGGTATTTTTAGCAGGACTACTAGAGCATTTTGGATTGGGGAGACAGATTTCATTATATTTCAATTGTCAACTTGCGAAACAACTATTTCAACATCATATTCTCTCTTCATTTATGCCTCTCTACTGCTGAAGATGGTTACTCATGTTCCAGCAACCTGATTCATCTCGGTAGAGCTATCCAGCCTTAAAATTGTCCAGACTCTGAATTCTGAGATTTGTGATGATGAACAAGAGGAAAAATTGTCTTTAAACACTGGACAGCTTTCAAATATGTCATTTACATTGCATGTTTGGGTAACAGCAAGACTTTATTTGCAAAATCTTAAGTCTCAAAAGTCTTAAAATTAATTAAGACATTTAGAATGATGCTGCATTAATTATATATAATTAATGTATTAAAATAATTTGTGCTCAATCACATATATAAAATACTTAGAAAACTCAACCCACATAAAATTCCTTTTATGAAAATTCTTATCAGCCACAAGTGATTCAACCCAGACCTGCAACACATCTATTAGCCCTGGGATCTTGCTAGGTATTCAATGGCAAACATTTCTGAGAGGACATGTTGTACATTTTCTATGTTGCAAATATAAATTTAAACCTCAGTCTTCAAAGGAGACAGCTCAGATGGCACTTTAATACATTTTAAATATTTAACATGTATATCTTCAGGCTAAATAAAATTTGACACTGTGAAAAAAAGCTCTTTTTAATGAAAATATCTTCACGGACATTAGTGAGATGATAGATTATTTTCCAGGTGGGCAGATTATATATCCTCTTGGAGTGGGAGAAGATGGCCTTATCCTCCAAGCGACCAGACCACCAGCATTATAGATGAGCTTCCAGAATTCAGACTTCCAGAATGGCCCGACTCACTGTGTGTGCACCGCCAGATAAATCTCTGCTCTTTAAGCATGAGAGGTAAGGGTGGATGGACTGCCCCGTTTGAGAAGATTACACAGGCTGCGTCTTGCTTCTGACTTTCCAGAAAACTCCTCTGACACAGGCAAAACTGGCTGCACAGACATGATTTGCTCTACTGGCAACATGTGTCTTCTCCGGTGCCCTGCAGCCACCTACCCCATCACCCGCTCGATGCAGAGTCACAAATTATGATCTTTTGCTACCAGAACAGCATATCGATACCCCTGACCAGGTAGGTACTGGCCAAGAAAGAGGTATTTGCTGCTGATAAGCAGCAAACGACATGTGAGTTGCAAGATGTCTGATCTTCTGAAAAGACTTTCTAAACAAATTTGTGCAGGGGGAGAAATGGATCATTTCTGGGCCTCACTGAAGTGAAATGAAAGAAAGCTTTGGACACAATCCTTTCAAAGCGGCTGGTGCACACAGCAGATAAACACCCATAATAATTTGTCTTTAACACAGGGCAGGGTGTAAGCTTTTGTAAATGGAGATCATAATAGCTATTAACCTTGATGTGTTACTGTGTTAGCTTTGAAATATTTGTGAAGCAGGCATAAAGGACATTTTGATATTAAGTATCTTTATAATGTATCGGTTGACTCAGACTGTGTTTTTCCATGAAACTAGTAATCTCCCTAACAAGAGGTTTTCGGTAATAGTGCAATATAGGCACAATATACAGCTATTTACACAAACACTAATTTGTAAGGGAAGTTTATCATAACAGGGCAAACCAAATGAAATGTACAGGCAAGCAGAAGACGGCTCAACCCCTCGCAAATCTGTATCAAACCTCCCTGATACAGGGACAGACCATAGGATTCAAGAATCTATTTTGATGTACTTACAGTATTTGATGAGTGTTATGCACTAGCATAATTTATTTGTCTAGTGGAGGTATCTGTTTTAGTGCAAATTTGCTACAGAGCTCACCTCTCTCATAACTCACTCCCTTTCTGTTTCAGACTTCTGGGTTTATTTTGCTGGAGTATTCTCTATTAGAATTTACTGTTAATAATGTGTGCTGAACTTATGATCATACTTCTGTATAATAGAATACAATATTTCCTACAGCTTTGACCTAACTACTGAGAAATAAATATCTGGTTTAATTTTTTTTTTCACTACCTTACAAAATCAACAATAAAAAGATAACTGCTGTGGCCTGCTTTCAATGACCTAAATTTTTCCTGTTAGAAAAATAATAATTTGAGGGCTATTGTCCCAGAGAAGAAAGTGTGCCTGGAGAAACATGTATTTTAATGCTTCTCTAGTGTTATCAGAAAGTAGCAGCAAGTGCTATCAGATATAAAAATTGCACAACCAAAATTTCATAAATGATTTCTGCAGATATGAGGGGGAAATGATGGCAAAAAGAAAAGATCACAAAACAAAAAAAAAAATAGAGCTGTGGCATCAGATTAATTCACCTATCTCAGGTGAACTGAATTTCTTAATGGTTGCCGAACAATTCTTCTGCTGGGGAAACTAGAGAAATTGGGCAGATAACTAAAAGAAGAATTCTCTTGTAAAAAGAGATAACGATAACACAAGTTCTTCCTTACAATACTATGAAGACGTACAACCATTTGTAATTCTGAAGAAATTTGGGCAGAGAATTCAGGAAGGGACCACTGGACAATGTGAAAACACAAATTATAGCATACTGCATGATAGAGCTGCCTAGCACAATTTCACTGTCTTATTCCATTGCTGTAACAACACATAGGGCTAGAAAGATTTCGCAAATTTAGCAGACCTAATGAGGCAACTGAACACATGGAAAAAGTGAAGTACTCCTTACCCCTCAAGCAAAACCAGAAGAAGGCAGAATAACTGGAAATAAGCCATTTATATATATGATTACTGTGTTCATGTGGTTATACCTGAACTTCATAAGGGGTTCTTATAGCAGAGAGCAGAAGCAAATATTTGGGTCGGAGATTAGCTAAAGCAACCAGCAGAGGGTTCGAGAAAATCAAAATTCAAAGCTCATCATCGTCACAACACAGGGACCTACCAAAGCTTAGCTGAGATTTTCACAGGGCTTCTATTAGCCCACTGAATCAAGCTATGGAACAGAGTGATTCATGTCATCTGTGACACTAGGGATTCAGCAGTTTGGAAAAAGAGACACTGAGCTTAACATTATGTGAATTATATAGTCTTAAATGTCCTTACACTAGGAAGACCAGGAGTCACAAATGGACTAGAAGTTACTGCTTGCGCAAGAACCAGAGTTGATCATCTCATTGCTTTCTGTGAGAACAGACTGTTGTTTAAATTCAAAGTGTATCTCTCCCTAAACTTATAACCCTTTCTGGGTTAGTCAAAAAGGATATTTTGAGGAAAATTTTGAGTGAAGGGACAGGATGTGAAAATTAGACAAAAAAAAATGTAATAAAACCCAGGAATTCTCTAGAAAGATGCATTAGATGGTCAAAATGTTGCAATCCTGTAATAAAGAAAAAGCTTTGTCTAAAAGCTAATTTTCTTTCTGTAGTATAATGACCACGATAGTTATAAATAGTAATAGTGGACAGATGGAAAAAGGGGCAATAGCAATTTGTACAACTTATGAAGTATTGAAAAAGTATATAGGAGACTAACTAAAGACAAAGGAAAAAAAAAACATGTAGTGAAAGGGTTAAAGCTCCAAGAATATATTCAGTAGATTTTTTCTTTGTGTTGGTTATTTTTAAAATGTACTAGTAACAAAAGAAATCATATTAACAAGGATACTGTCACAGAGATAATATGGTAGATGTGCTAAATCTTGCTGATTTCTGAGACAGACACCAAACGAGTGCCACAGAGCTGAAGGGCAGGAAACGGATACTCCTCCGTAAAAGGAAAAGCACCTGGTGGAGCGATTCAGAGAAACGAACAACATGGATCACAAGGGGAAGACTGGAAACAAATAACAATCGGGAATGAAACACTGTTTCTAACAGTAGCAAAAAGGAAGAGATTGTGAAATAATTACTGCTTGCTTTGTTGTCTTCAGAAGAAGTCTAGGTTCTGGATTCAGCACCTCTATCTTGAGACAGCCAATAACTCTCATAAGTTTAGGGTATAGCTGACCCAGACGGAAAGATTTGCCCCCCCCCAAAATCCCTTGTGCTCACTTGCTCTTTTTTTTTCTTCTTCTTCTTCAAACGCATGTCATGATTCAGTGAAAACATCATTAACTCATCATACAGGCAAATACATGGAAGTTTTCCCTTATGATACATAGGAGATTAGAATCCATGATCTCATACTTTTGCTTCATGAACACACCTATAGTGTTTACTGCTCTCTAAGCTTCACTTTCCTGATGTATGGAAAGGAGATTATTCCTATGTGTTGTAAAGCATTTGGGGTTCTCCAGAAGAAAAATATACATTAGGTTTATTAGTACTAATGCATTTCTAGCTAGCATGGCTGGATGTAATTTAACTATTCTGATTATATTTTTCTGCCTGCAAAGTTAACTACACAACAGTTTCTCCTAATCATTGACAAAGTTATGCTCTTAGAAAATGCTTACCCATCTATTCAGGAGATCATGAAACTAATTTAATTTAAAAATATTGCTTAAAAATCTATACAACCAATTTAACTTTTATTACTTTTATAACTAAAAAAAAAAAAAAAAAGATTTATTATGTGGCTATTTCAGCCTAAAGTGCTGAAAAGTAATAAATGGTCTCCAAACTTGATATGAATTGTGTACGTTTCAGTTTCTACCACCCACATTTACTGAGAGCTAAGCTACAGTATGGAAGTAAAAATAGAGATTCAATAAATGTACCTAGAGGGCAGCTGTAGATTTTCATTAAAGGAAATTCAACCTTGTGGAGAACAAGTAAAAGTAAAGACATTTATGTGGCTAATGATAGCCAAACACTGTGCTGATATAATTTTCTTTTGCTTGCGGTGGCTCTTTGATAGTAGGAATGTATCATCTACCTTTTAAAAGTAAATAAATACACACGATATAAAAATTCTATATTGAGAAGTCAATAAGAAGTAAGAGAAGTAAACAGTAGAAGTTGACTCCTTGAAAGAGATTAAGATGGGCCAAATTCCCAGGCCTATTACTCATAGCCAGGTTATCCTCATACTTCTAGAGTTACACAGAAATAAAATGGAGCAACAGGACTCTTCCCTTCTTCCACTGAAGAGGCAATGCCGGTGAATTCAAGGTCTCATCCCAAACGAGACACCTCCTAACCATCTGCCGTGGGCATGAGACCCTTGTGAACACATCACAAGCACTCAAGACTCCTGTGAGATGCAGCCTGCTTGTCTGTGTGTGCTTTTTTGTTTGGGTTGGAAATGGTTAATTATAAACCTGTAGGTTTGTAACACATATTGTACAGATAATTTGCAGGCTAGTGGTGCTCTTCACCCTCCAAATTGCTCGTTACTGCTTACGATATGGATACGGCAGAGTAACTATTCCATACCATTCCTAGCCATCTGTCACTTCGGAATGGCCAGACCCAGCATGGACGAGCTGGCAGTCAAAACCATCTGGGTCTTTGACATCCTTGCTCTACTTGCAGTTGCAGTGTTTGCCTCCTTTTGGTCCCTGTGGATATAAGGCACTGAAGAGGTAAATTGTTAGCAGGAGTGACAAGTAGTTTGAGAAAAGAAGCTCCTCAGGAGACGCTGAGCTGAGGCCAGAAGAAATCTCCGCTTTCCTAAAGCGCTTCTCAGGTGTCACACAGCTTAAAGCAAGGAACGAAGGGCTGGTGGCACCTCTTGCAAGCTCTCTTGACTAGCAAGCACCTGCTTACCAGTTTCTGTCTGTATGCAGGACCTGAGAGTTCTGGTATGAAAATAAATAAATAAATAATAAAAGCAGGGAAGAGCTTCCCTCTTCTTCATCCATCTAACGGTGCGTGGTCTGGTGGCACACGCAGCCAGTTCACATCTGGCCCTTTGCAAAGGACTTGCTAGCACTGTGTTTGCAATGGAAACATTGCTTAAGGAAAACTTCACTGGACTGCTGTGTTAAAAGATTTCTATCCACCACTCAACCTCTGAGTAGTTATTTCAACAGCTGTTTTAATTCAATTCATCTTGTTAAATATGAAGATATAATTGAACAAATTATTTCTAAGGAATGCCTGAAAGTGCCCATATTATATTCTCTATCATCCTTCTTTTGCACACTCTCAGCTCGACCTAATCATTTCATATATCAACCTACGATTGCTTTCGCACTTCATAATTCTGCACATAACTCTTTTTGACATCAAGCAGAAAGAGTATATCATATTGATCCTAAGAAAGGCAGAATGGCAGAAGACCCTGATGTTTATTACAGGCTCCTTCAGCTACGAAGTGCTGGTGATTGGAAATCCTCTGAAATTCGTATTTGTCTGTTGCCATCCAAGGCATCACTGGGAAGAAGGGCTTCACTGTGGAAGGGTTGAAATTCCCAGCAGAATAGAGCTTGGATGAAAAAAGAAATCCAGTAGCTGCTAATTTTGGAGCAGACCCAAGTAACTAACCTGTCATTTCCACATACACAGTCCTTGTTAAAAGGAGCACTAGGACATCTGTGCTCATCCTCAACTACCACGAACAACTCCCTGAGCACCCATGGTTTTGTTCTGCTTTCTGCTTTCTAGCCGATGAACTGGAACTTGTCAATAACCAGGAGTATTAAGATGGTGTAAGAAGTTTGCCATTTAGCATCAATCAAGTGATTCTGTAGTTATGTCAACTATACAATTTTAACTGTAAAGTTCTATATAAACTACCACAAACAATTCCTTGAGCTCTTGAAAAAGGTTTTTTAGATACTATTCTTGATACTATCATATTAGATAGAAATAATTTTGAAACGCGAAAGGCACATTTCACAGAAAAATACATGCCTACTTCTACAACAGCTTTCTTGTTTAGCTTCATTAGAGGTACTAATCACTATGAATATTGTCTATCACTCATATACTTCACTTTTCTTCTCAGAACCATGACTATAATGGTGTAGGTTTTCATGCTTACTTTAAGGGAGACTGGGCTATCTTACAATTTATCTGATTACTAAGTAATTTCATTTTTGAAAAACGATCAACATTTTCCAGGAAACATTAGGACATAAACCATTAGACTTAAGAAGGGCTGATGTGTTGATGCTTCAGCTACTCTGTCAGTAACTGTTTACCCAGAAGAACTACTATCGAGAGAAGATGCTCAGAAACCTCTCCCATACCTTCACCAACTTCATATTATGTTTATATAGGAAGATCACAGCCCTTTCAGATGAGTACTGATAAATAACACAAACTGATATCCTGAATATAGTATAATCATAAGATGCTAACACACTATTTGCTCAGTTCTTGTAACTATTAACTGTGAAAAGCTTTTGTAAAAATTTGCCATGCAAAAACAAATGATTGATTTTAGATCAATTTGTATCTAAGTGCCAACATACTTGCCTCATTAGGAAATATTTTACATATATGATGCCAAAATTTTTAAAAGTGATGTTTATTAAGGAGAACATAAGCTAATTTACACACACACACACAAAAAAAAAAAAAATTAAATATTTGTCCTGGAGATAAAATCTCTGCAATCGATAGCCCACAAATGTATATCAATCTGTTCTGCTACTTATCACTTCAGGAGCTGTCATACAATATTAAAAACATCTATTTGAAAATGCTTCTCTAACAACAACAGAATCACTCAGCAGTTGGAAACAACTGGGCAAAGCCACAGACCTCACACTGTTACCTAAGTGAATGTAATACATCAGAAAATAATATTTAGCCTAGAGATAAAGTTCCTGCTACCAAACAAGCTACAGAAGTGTATAAATCTATTCTGCCACTTATCACTTTAGGAGCTGTCACACAATATTAAAAACATCTATTTGAAAATGCTTCTTCTGTAACAACAACAGAATCATTCAGCAGTTGGAGGCAACTAGCCAAAACCACAGACAGCACATTGTCACCTACTTCAGTACATCAAAAAATTAATATAGGAAAGTATCCATTTTTTTTTTCTGCAGATGTTTTATTACTTTATATGTTATGTCCTATTATTATACACAGTTTCTATTAAAGATTTTGAAGAAAGCAGACTATTACTCGCATTTGTGATAGTTATTAAGACACTAAAATAAGGAAAATGAGATTTTGCCATTGAGTCAATGAACTGTACCTGATTCTTTCAAATTCAGTGAGGAACTAGCTCACAAAAGTTCAGAATCATAATGCGACAGTATAGGTAGCTAACAGCAGTTAGCTTCAAGCTTTTTGTGTCCAGAAAGGGGTTAACTCTGAAGCTTAGATTGCTACATAAGTTTGAATATAATTTAGAGAGTTCACATGTTATCATCCTGCTTTGGGTCCACTGTAGTATAGATTATTGCTCAATCTATGAATTGTTTACAGACAGATGTAAGTTGTATTTAATATTCTGTATACATGTAAAACCATTGATTAGTATGAAACATGCATATGAGGGACATATAGCTCTTGGGGGAGGGGGGGATGGAAAAGAGAGATGCTACCTAATCAAAGCCAGACAACTGCAAACATACTTATAATAAATGACATTTTCCATAAAACTGCCACCAACACCTCTACTAATTTCTGGAAAAGTAAATGGATAGTGGGAGTATACTAGTAAAAATATTTTTTTCTTAATGTTCTATTTTAAAGTTTCTGTAATATTTGCAAGACATGTAGTTGTGCATGTAGTTTGAGTAAATATGGGACTAACTGAATAAAGTTGATTTTTATAAAAATCACCAGTGCAGTTTTTTTTCACTTCCGTAGTGAAAGCGTATACATTTCATTCAGCTCTTCAATGCTCAAGTTTAAGAAATACATGGATAGCAAACCTGGAAAAACAAACCTGTTCCAGTTCCTAACCTGCGGGAAAAGAAATCCACATACTACCAAAGCCCCATTTCCACACACCATTGCTTGCATGTACTGTTTGCTTTCCACATCACCTGCCTTTTGCCACTCGAGCACCCCGGCCGTAGACACCGTCCTGCGCTCTCATTCAGCTGGAAAGGTGGCTCCAAAGCTGTGCTGCACGAGGCAAGACGCAACTTCTGAGCTCCCAGGCACACACAGACTGACAGTTTTGCAGCCACTGATGTTGGAATTGGCTGTTGCACAATAAATTTATTTCTTACAGAAATTTTACCACCAGCAGCTCCCTGATTTCTAATTTTCTTTGCACTATCATTTGCCCCAGCTATATGCACATATAAAGCAAGTACTAAATTTTGCTCTGGAATCCAACTGGATGATGTGAAAAACAGACTCAACAGAACATAGAGAAATGTGCCAACCAATCTAAAAGTAAATATTCTCTTTTTTTTTTTCAGATTCTCTGCAATGTTTAATGCTGTCGATAACTTTTACCACAACATTTCTGAAGTTGAATGACATATATCTTTACTATTTAACAGAAAAGAAAAGAAAGAAGCAAAGTTAATATATTCAGAAAGGAAGTGCTCTAGTGTCTTTCAAACCACGTACAATGTACTCCGTGGATACAGAAACCAGCCTAAGTAATCTCCTTTATAAAAATGCACTTGCTAACACATTTTTTCTGAGAGCCAGCGGGGTTTCCAGAAGCTGTAATTAATACTAGTAAGTCTACACACTTTCAAATACAGCCATGCAGAGGGAGAGAAGCAGTTCTCAGTGAACTTATTTAAAACCTATTTAAAATCATTTCGAGAGAAGACTACATTTCTTGGAGGGGTTATATAAAGCAGGATTTCTTTACAGGGCAAATTTGGCTTAGGTTCTTCCTTGTTAACACCTGAAAGCACAATCTCTTTCTCAATAAACTTCCCTGTGTCCTTAGGTATATGTACATAGTGTGCACTCAAATGCTAGCTTTTCAGATATTTGGGAATACAGAATTCCTTTAATATTTCAGGAACAGAGATTGTGTCAGCCTGGGACTTGATCAAACAGTAGCACACACCAAATATCATAATGTTATCAACGACACCGCAAATTCTGAGGGTGTGGGAGGGGTGGTATTTAACTACTCATAAGGTAGGAATAACAGTGCTTTCAGAAATCAGGTAAAAATAATCAATATGATACTATCCTTCCCTAATAAATAAAAACATTCAAAATACCGCTTCCTATTTCCCATTTTACTGTTTTGTATACAAACTCTGTTGCTAAGAAGAAAGGATTTGTCCAAGATAAACAGAGTCAAACAATAAAACTTGCACTTTCTCGTCCTATGGGAATATTAAAGTTGCTTATTTTAGAACTGAGTGTTTTAGTTGTTTTTCCCATGCACTTTAAAGAAAATGTAACAATAACTTAAATAAATGTTCAACAGGTCTTTAACACTACTCTCTTTATCTCTTTATATATATGTACACACGCACACAAGTAACTATTTTAACAATCCCAGCCCAGATGAATAGCATTTATGAACAGGTTATAAGACAACTTTAAGGCAATATAAACATATTTGCATGTTAGCATCCTGCAAGCTGGTTTAGGCACCTGCTGCTGCCGATTTACTGATGTAAAACAGGGATAAAATTTGCAGCTTTTAAGAGATTTTTTCTCAGCCAAGCCTTCAACTTCACACTGGCAAAGAAAACATTCCCTTTCTCTGATATTTTTCCCACGAAAGTGAATACTCCTGCTGTGAGCGTTCGCAGCGCCAGCTGCGGCGGTGCCGGGCATCCGCAGGTGCCTCCGGAGGGGTCTGGCCTCCGGCTCACCGGGTCCCCCCGCACGGACACGAGGAGAAGGGGACACGCGCCAGCACGGTCCCACACGCTGCCTCACCTTCCAAACCCGCCTCAATGAGCCCGAACTGCTCCAGCACTTTCACGAAGAGCACGATGACGATGAGAACCGCTATCATCTCGAGCCCTTCCAAGTTCATGGCGAGTCAGGTCATGGTGCGCGCCCCGGCGCGGAGGACAGCGCTCTGCCGCCCGGCCGCCTCGGCCAGGCCATCAGCCACAGCGCGGAGGCTG
>NW_010582380.1:122662-150002 GCF_000705375.1 Tinamus guttatus | reverse complement strand
CGCAGCAGCCGTGCGCGGATACCCGGGGGAGGCTTTTTGGTTAAATCACAGCAATTAGAAGCGCGGCTCTACAGAAAGCAGATGCAGGATTAGCCCTCGACTCCAGCGGGTGCAGGGGTTTAGCTCTGCCGGAGGCGAGGAGTCAGTGACATCCAGCTTCTCAACTTTTCTGCTAGTTTCTCATCACAAAAAACCTGCCTAAACACTGCAAGATACACTCTGCTGCCTCTTGAAAGTCACACATAGTTTTTTTTTTTACATTGCAGGGGATTAAGAATCATCTTTCTTAGTTACAAAAACTAAAACTAAAACTAAATTAGTGAACCCCTTTGGTTCTGCTATCTCACATCCCTTTACTCATATTACTGTACTAAGTGTTCGAATCTTCTGAGACACAAAATTATAATGGGAGGAATTGAGAGGGAGAAAGAAATAAAAGCAAGCTCTGCATCTGGGCTGCTCTCTCACTTCAGCAGTTTTTTGCTAAACAAAATGTTTTCCACATGGTTAGCTGCAAAATAACACATATACGAACCACAGGACATAATTTTAGTATCTTCTACTGGTAATGGCCACTGACACATCCCCCAACAAGTTTCAGGGCTGGCTTTGTCACACAATGTCACACACAGTGCTGTTCACCACCAAGGAATTACTATTTAAATCCCTTAATAATTTAATAGCTGAGAAGGATTTTGCATTAGGAAAACAGTGGCTCAATTACAGCAGAAGTGAGCAGCGACAACAACTGCAACTAATCTAATCCTATGGGGCAGAAGCCTGTCCCCGTCTCTCCCCCTTCCAGACAGAGCTGATTTCTATGCAGGGCTGTTTTCTGCCTTTGCTTAGACACAATTCAAAGCCAAATTCATTATGTCACAAAAGAACTGGAATCATTATGGAAAACAATTGAGAGAAAGGGGGAAAGGTGGATTAACTGAGAGCTACTTTTCTTCTTATCTACTCTTTTTTTCTAGATAGGTAAATCCGTACAGTTTAATGTTCACATCACTGTTCTGTGTGCTTTTGCAGGGGATCTGCCTTCCTGAAGCTGCTTAGACTTTTCCATCAAAAATCCCATGGTTTAACAATCCATTTTTGAGTTTTTTACTTGTTTTTTTCACTGGTTTAGGACACTAAGCAAATCCTCTAGTTTGTATTTGTTTCACTTCTGTAGGCTACTTTTCACTAGCTCTCATAGCAAATTCTCTCCTTACATTCTTCTTTCTCATTTCTTCCTCACTTCAAACAAGGCTAAACATCTCTCCCCTCTAAACTAGACATAGACCCACCTCCTCCTGAATGGGGGATTAAAATGGGCTAATTCATCATTATAAGCAACGTAACATCTGCAAACTCCCCACCACCTTTCACTGGAATGGTAGTTACAAATTGCAGCTGGGTGCATACAACATTGCCACATGAATTGCCATGTTCATTTTCATTAATTGATTTCATTAAAATGTGTCAGCTGAAATGAAAGCACACTGAATTGAAGAGTAAACACTTTAAAAACACATTATTTACTACCTGCATGACAGGAGCAGGAACTGTTGGTTAGAGCCAGGGGAGCCAGACCCACAGCAGAGTCCTCCATAACTGTGTCGGAAGGGAAGATCCAGGACTGCTCCCAGTGGTGCAAGAGGGAGGTTCAACCACAGAACCAGGAGGAGGTCAGCAGAAAGCAGAGCTGGTAGTGGTTGGTAACTCTGCAGAAGGCAATTGTAATTGTCCCACAAACCCCACATAGCCCCACACAGTGATCACAGCAGCTGTCACTAGACAGGTTATGGGGATTAGTGGTCTGGGATCAGCCTCCTCAACCACAGGCCAAGCTGTGTCAGAAGTTTAGGTCTAATTCACATATGTCTAATCAGGACTCTTCTTCCCAGGGACAACAGAGAAAATGTGGAAGAAAAGGAAAGAATATTATTGCAACATTACAGATGGTTGCCAAAGCGTGGTATGAATAATCACTTCCAGGAAAAGCCAGGAGTTTGCTAGAAAACTATGACTAACCTCAATTTTCTCAGGCACTGTGAACCAACCATGAGACGGTCCTTCTTTATTTTTCTCTCCTGTTAATATTGATACTATACTGTTAAAGTTCCCTTCAGTTGCCTAGGACAGTGGGTTCTTTAGGAAAATTGATGAAACTTGACAAAAGACATTTCTCTTGCAGGAAGGCAAAATACCAGAAAACTACGTCTGTTCATCCCAGCAATATCTGCGTAAAAAATGGAGATGACCCACTGACAGCTAGGGTCACAAACTGTATGACATAATTGTTTCTCTAGGAATGTAAGGAAAGATAATATTGCATAAATTACCATGGTATATGGGTGTTTTACATACAACTGTATGTAGCTGTTCCTTTCTTATGTGTAGCCACAGACAAAAGGTTTCAGCCTAGCAAGTGTTAAACATGCTGCCCCCTGCTCAACAAAGCATTTATCAGACTGTTAGTCTTAACATGACAGTAAAGATACTAACTTGAAGTCCCTAGTCCTATTTGGAGAATAGCACATATCTAAATGGTCACTTACAGGAAGATTGTTCAGCCTCATTCTAGATGGAGCTCTAAACCAAAATAGAATGAGTGAATCTGTTTTCACTACAAGTAACATCCCTAATACCATGAAGCCTACTATTATTAATTAATGTTTTATATGAGGAAATACTTAAAATGATCCCAAATGACTGAACAGACAGAGTCCTAGCAAGGCTTAAATTTCTATTTTGTATTTCATCTTCTTACTACCTTTCTACCAGTGAAGTAGTTCACGAGTTATATGTAGGTCAAAATCAAATGGATTTGGTTTAAAAGTTCCGATTAGTGATCTGAACTAACCTTGACGAAATTGCAAAAGGTAAATGATGGGGTACACCCAAGACCAACCCAGATCTGGGAGGAGGCTATCATTGCAGAGGGGTGGTTACTAGTAGAACTTAATAACCTCTGAATGCAAAAAAGGATGTCAAGGCACAGGAAGAGAAAGCCAAAATGAACAGTAGAGGAAGTCTCACATCATACAAAAAGACTGAGAACAACACCTCTGATACAAGCTATAATTTTTTGATTTTGACTGATTTTTGACTACATAATATTTTTAAGCATCCACTTGATAAGGGCAAAAATTAAGTGAGCCAAAGCCATGAGACTGCCTTAAAAATGACGACTTGGTAACTTATTACAAACATATATATTTTTTCCAATAAGAACCGCTTTGAAAAAGTACTCTAGCATCCAACAAAATTGCTCACAAAAATTACACTGAGGAAATACTTGAACGGAATTTATATTTTTAATCCTAAAAAGGAATAAAACTTCTTTCCTTCTAAAATAGAAAATGGAAAATATTGACAAATCATAAGTGCAAATACTTTATCTATGTGGCTAATCTTTATTAGACACTTGTTTACTACCTTTTTTGCTATCACTTAAGTTTGCTGCTAGCATAAGAAATGAGGAGAATAAAACACAAATGGTAATGATTTTTTTATATACTAAAGCTAATAAATCTTCAATCTCATCAATTCAGTGAAGCAAAAGCAGTACCTTTCACGTTTACAGCCCTTTCTTTTTAATTTCAAAACTTTGAATGTGGTCCTCCTTCTCAGTAAATAGCTTAGTAAATCCAAGGAAAAGATATAAACCAGTATGATGCATTCGGCCATTGTAAACTTCAAATCTTACAACTGTCCTCTAGGCAGTCAGCCAAACTGCCTTGACTTTCTTAAAATGTTTCCCAGATTAAGACCTGGAAAAATTGCAGCAATTTTCCATTTTAACATAGGTTTTGTACATTTTTAGATAATTTATATCCAGAACCACGCCCCACTTTTTTTTTTTCACCTGTCACAGCTCAAGGAGTTGTCACAGTTCAGTGATGCTTATGTCCTCTTAAAACAAGACTACTTTCAAGGCCCATCTGAAAAGCAATACTACTGACATTTACAGCTAGAGCATGATTACTCCTTAAACACCCTTCTCAGCCATATATTCCCAATAACTTTAAAGGCTGGTATGGAGGATGTATTTCACTTAGAGAATCTCCATTTTTGGGAGGGTGGCCAAAACATTACCACAAAACAGCTCTTCACACTTAGCATTATATTTAGATGGTAATGAATGAGTCCCATATCTTTAACAGACCTGACCAAAATATGAAAAACCGGTGTACTACAATATTCATAAGGAGGCTTTTTAAAGACTCGGCAACATACAACCTCTTCACAGGTAACAAAGTAGGTTGCAGCCCCAATGGAAAATTATACCTGAAGCTTTGGATAAGGTCGTGACACCAATCTTTGAAAAGTTTTTGTTTGTTATAACAAGTCAGAAGTAGCATAAAAATTGTCAATATTCCACTTACTCTAACAGTATTTTGAGCAGTCTTTAGATACTCTGGTAATGGAATTATATTCAATGCCTCTCCCTTTCTACACAGTGAAATTGTAATTCCGTAAATCTACTAATGTGTGTTTGTAGAAGTTGGTACAGACGCCATGCCAGCTGTGACTATGATCATATGACCATTAGAAGACATAAATTAGCCTTTTCTTATCATGTGGAATAGAATCATCTAGATAATTCCATCTTTACTGGAAATCCTTAAACCCTATTAAAAAGCAAAAATCATTTAAAAGAAGTTCAATGTCGTAAAAAATGTCAAACCACAGTATTTGAAAACTCCCTCAGGATACTGAAACTGAAACATGCTTGACAGTTGTAATTCCACCACTGAAGCTCAGCTTTTCTCATGATTTGTTTCTTCTACCTATTTATTAGCAAGATTTTTTTTCCTAAGAAATCTAATGATTTTTCGAGTGTTTGCACTTGAAAGAACAGATTAATTATTTTCTAAACTACAGGGAAAATTCTGTCACATGAAGCTTCAAGAGAGTTATTAACTATCATAATGTGTCTTCAGCAACAAAGCTAATGTAGTGAGTTTTTATTTCAAAATAGTCAGTACGTGTCAAGGGATGGTGTTTTATAACATTTGCTTCGATTTTACCTAAATGATACATGCCCATAAATGGTTCATGCTCAATGCTTGCAGCAGCTGTGCATTGCCATAGGTGGCCTCCAGCAGGTTCAATTAGCAGCTTCATCAGGCTGGTTAGTATGATATGAACTACCCTTCCATTAAATTTATTTGATTTTATGAGATTTAATTGTTCAAGAGAACTTGTGTGCTAGTTAACTCTGCTGAAACAAGTAATTTCCCTGAAATTTCTCTGTCTGCATCTTTTATTTACTTCTCCTTCTGTACTCTAAAATTCATGTCATGTCTAGCTCTTTCAGTATAACAGATCCAAGATTCCATGTTTTTTCCCTGTCACATAACTGAAAGTTTATTTTAGACTTCCATGTTTTTGCATTTCAACCATTGTGACCACTTTTCTGTTATTGAAAAGTGTTATCTTGTGCCTCTTCTTTTCCACTCAGAACAGTGCTGCAAAAATCATTGTTCTGGCTTGTCACTCCAGCTGTCTCCATCTCCCCTTTAATGGATCCACTTCATCATATACAGAACATTTGCCATCACTTTCAAGGCCAGACTTAACTTAGTTCTGTTACACTATTGGCTTTTAGACAATATTGAACAGTTAAACCCTCAAACATTAATACTATCTTTACTTCTCCACAAATTAAATTTTACTCATAAGAAATGTTGCTGTCACTAATATGGACTCCTATGAATGGAAAGACTTCTTTTCAAAATATTAATATCTGAAACACCACTACTTCTGTTCTCCTTAAATTCCCAATAAAATAAATTAATATGAACTCCTTATGTCCTGCCAAACTTTGGACATTAGAATTGTGGTCATCACAAACCATTGTCATGGGTCCTACCCCTAACAATGCTCGTCTGTTCTGCCATCTCTGTTACTTCTACCTGAGGACCCATTTTACTCTTTGATGTTAGATGACTTAGATCTGTCTCGGTTGACTGCATATAACTATGTGGAGCTTTGCTTACTTAAGTCCTTAAACATATAAATAGCATCTACAGGCAATGATTAGTAAGAGAACTGATACTTTGCCTAGTGGGATAATGGGAAATGATCTACTGATCTTGTTCTTCACTGTCCTCCAAAGGTATCATCACTGTCTTTTTTTTTTTTTTTTTTTTTGTCCAGTATCAGGAGAATTATCACTTACTTTCTACAAGACTCATATCTAAGGGATATGTATGTATGGGAGCTACAGTTCTATCCATGATTTGTGATTCATGTCTTTGAAAGATATTGCTTCCGTAGAACAAGACTAAATAAATGTAAGCAGAGATTTCTAAAAGTAGCCATGGTGCTCAGCAGAATCTATGCCTCTAGATTCTTAGGGTCTTTTTGAAAATACTTTCTCATAGAAAATAAGGTTGTATATGAATTAGTAATCTAAATGGTTCACACTGTTATTTAATCAGCTAGCAGAGAATAGCTGCACCTTCACTTTACATCCCTCTCATTCTCTAAAACAGAATTGCTATGGGCAAAGCCAGAGGCACAGTCTGCAAGTACCTGACCTGTGCCAACTCCTGCCCTCTGTCCAGGGATTATTTGGGAGAGTTAGTACAGGCCAAAAGCTTTCCAGAAACTCTTCTAGTAATTTAAAAGAGCAGATGATTGTGTCTCAATGTGAGAGAATGTTGTGTAATACTGTTTAATTTATGAGTCTAGACACAGTTTAAACTTATCAGCTGCAGTTTAAGTGATTCAGTGTAATAATTTGTTAGCTGACATAAAAGAAGAATACCTCGAACTTCCAGAAGAGATACTCTAATTTTGAGCACATACATTCAGCAGGGTAGCCAGGGTTGCTTTAAAAGTCATAAAACTTGTAGGCCTTGCAGAAGCCACTATGAATTTACCATTAAAAATACTAATTAATCATGCTTTTAATGATCACAGTTTTACCAACATTTTGTTACGGTGATTTGTTAGAGTGGTAGATATACACAATCTGAACTTCACTAAAGTTCATCCGCCCTGTCATGCTCTTACGGAGGCATTTGTGACAGTACTGGGTCTAAGGCAAAATGATTCAAGCTCATTCAGACTCTTCATCGTTGTTACAAATAAGTACTATGTTAAAAAGTTGCTTCAAAACTCCTATTCGCTTCAAAAGATTATTAATATATTGAAACATCAACAAGGTTAACATCAAGTTTTGCAAATACTACAGAAAAATAAAATGGAACAAGGCTTTGGTGGAAGTTATGGAGCCAGTTTTGAAAACATCTGTAAAGTGCATGAGCAACTGAAATTATATTATTATATTATTATAATTATTATATTATTTCAGTGACATGAAATAATATAAAAGCTGTAGAGAAGTCTTCATGCTTGCCACAGCGCTGTTAAAAATTTGGTTACTTCTGCACTTTTAGTCTTTTGATTTGACCATGAGAATCACATGATGATAAAAATAATAGAAAGAGCCTTCTATTACAAAATAAAATTCTAAAATTCTAAAAGCTTTATAGCTACAGCTTTCTACAGGTGTAAGTATAAAAGTTTTACTAAACTAAAAGTAGTTTCCAAAAATTGTGAAAAAATAAATATCTTCCTTCAAAGCTGTGGGAAATTGTCTTCACCAAGGACTGCTTTTTAAGATAAAACAACTGCAATATTTTTTCCAATAAATAAAGGAATACTATACATTCAACTGATAAATATAGAAAGCATGTGAGGCAGAACACTTAAGAATTATCTTCCAAATATGTTTAACAAAATAACATTTGTCTCTTTTTCTACTCAGCACCATCTCTTTACCCCCAAAGTTATCTTCTCCACGACTTAAGATTGTTTACACGACATCAGCCATGTGATGAAGAAACTCCGCAGTAACAGCTTTACTCAAAGACAGAGACAATGAGCAAAAAGTTTCCTCAACATAAAGAACAGTGTCCCGTACACAGGCTGAGGGATTCAGTGTTTATTTGCTCTTCCAAGAGGTGCCATTACCCTGGAAAGAACTGCCACAACCACCAATATCCACATCACAGAAACTGAGCAGCTACTTCCAGCCCGTATTTTCTCTAGAAGCATTTAACACTGCACAATTAGAAGTATCACCACACACTGATAAAGCATTCATAATGTATGCCCGGTTAGTGCATCTGTCAAAGCATGTAGCATAAACTACATCGACATTTCAGCAAAAGGACAGATAGCAAAACTTACTAAAGCTTCATTAGGGCTTTCTATAAACATAGCTTTCCAAATGCTTACCAAAGATTATAATCTAATCAAGAAACTGTAACAAGGTATTATAGTTTTAGAAAATCACTTTTTATTTTATTTTATTTTATTTTTCCGAACACAGGCAGATGTGCAGTTGCTGTAATACTAAGTAAGTTGGTGCTTATATTTTTGTACCCAGCGCTATGGACAGAGGGTAAGAATTTTATCGCGAATGAACAGGATTTGAACGAAATAAACCTTTTTGTCCAGTTAGCAAAGGGGGAAGACACACTGTAAATAGCTAGAAGTACTTTTTTTTTTTTTTCTGCATATTATTTGGAAAGCTGTCAAGCTTCCTGGGGACTTTAACTGTGAACATTGTGATAAATATGCTTTATCATAAATATGTTGAGCAAACATATCTATTGCCTCAAAATTAAGGACTGACAGGAGAGCTCCTTCAGTTCAGCTGATGCAGCATGTGGATGTTAGCCAGACTTCTCCTGTTAATCCCTTGTTGGTTCATTAGCAACTCACTGCAGACAAGTGACTTTTATGCCAATCAACAGTAAAAAGTCACAAGGAAGCCTAGCTCATACATCTTCGGAAAACAGCTTGAGAAATTGGAACAAGGCAGCATTTTTTGAAGTTCTACTTTAAAAAAACACCACCACACAAAACAAACCACAAGCCAAGAGCCAGGGAAATACGAAGCCTACTGAACCTTGCAAACTGATTTGGATCACAGCGGACTGTTTCTGGGCTGATCGCAGAACTTCTACTGTCAGAAAATCAGATGCTTCCCAGAAGTCATTATCAGGACAAACCATAGAACAAGAGTGACAAGCTCAAGTGTCATTCCCAGGCAGGTTTACACAAAACTAGCCGATGGATATGAAGCAAATAAAGCAAGCTGACAGGTGTACTCAGTATCCAAGTCTATTCACTGGAGCATTCACCCAGAGCACTGTGAAAGGGCCCAACATCTTGACAATCCCCCTCTAAGTCCTTTTCTGCAGCCCTCTACCTTGCCTTGTAATAGCCCACTGCCTAAAATCCACTTTCCTGAGTCAAACTCACTGCCAGTTTGAAAGTCAAAGTCGTATTTGTGCTAGGAGTTTAGTTTGGATAGGAACATGGTACTATTACAGAAATTCATTCAAGGGTGCATTAGAGTGTCTGAAGAACCAAGCGGGACTGGACCATTTTTTGCATGGTGAAAAATTGTATTAAAAAGAGCCTATATGAACCATATATCCAACAGTAATGCTTACCTCATTGCTACTCAATGACCTCTATGAAATGAGATAATGACACAGCTGATAAGGATGGAGGGCCATTTTACATGCATTTTACATGAATGAATGCTATGTTGCAGTCCCAGCAGACAGTCCTCTTTAAGCTGGGAACCTAAACTAGTTCAGCTGCATTTCTACACCGATTAAGTTTGAAGCATCTTAGTGCAACAGCCCAGAGAGACATAAAGCACTGACATTTACTATTTAAATGAGTGGAAAAAGTCAGCACATAAAGCACTAAAACTTGCAGACTTTCAGCAGTGCTAATTTCAGCAAAGGTATTCTTAACAGGGAAAAATACTTTGTATTAGCTAAACCCTATCTCCCTCTCCTATGCAGGATACACACCCCTATTTCTGTTTTCTTTCTCTATTATTACATTCTTTGGTATCAGATGAATAATTTTCTTTATCAAATGGTTGTTTACATGCCCCCCAATTACTGCTGCTTGAAAGCTGCTTTATACAAATATATGTTTGTTTCTTGATGGCTTTTTAGGGCTTTTTAGGTCTTTTCCATGAGGTTCTGCAAGGTGTATCAGTGTGAGGTGTAAGCTGGTAGCCTGCCAGTTGGCTTGTACATTTTGGGAGCAAAGAGACACCCAGCAGAAATGGCAAGGCATCTCTGATCTCAAGATCTCAAGATTTCTTTACATATCGATCTTTAAATACCAGCATCAACATGTCAACATAATTATCAGTGTCTGAAAGGGGTATGTAGGATTTATTTTGGTGTGAAGTCAGTATCTTATGGAACACCATGCATAGCCTTCATGTTTTATATGTATATAAGTAAAATAAGCAAATACAGTTTTATCGTATTGAAACTAGTATTTAAATGCAAACTCTTACTTCATTTTGCTCTAAGCCTGATATATATGTTCTCACATTTGCCCAGTTAACTCTATGAAGCAGTGAGCTCCCTATCTTTTAAAGGAAAAAATCAATGTTATTACCAACAAAAATGTGTAGAATAGCCACTGAAATGGATCTAAGACCAAAGATGTTCAACATGTCATTCTATTATAACACACATATTTGCTCACAGACTCAAAATATGAGTTTACTATTTCCAGAGAGAAATCTGATAAGTGAGTATGTCAGCTTTAGGGATGATCTCCAAAGCAATAATCTGTAACGTGACTGATAGAACTTACCCAGAATTCAATTAGCCCTTTCATATTTAGAAGCAATAGATTAATTTACTATTTGAAAGTGAATTAAACCGCACTATCTACTTTACCATGGTAAGTATGATGCTTTCATCACTTGTCATATTAATTTCGGCCTCTTTATCAGATTAAATCACTCTCCAGTTGACACTGACACTCTTGACAGTTGACATCTTTGTCAGGTACATTATGTTGCGGCAGCCAGTTCCTCCCTCCTCTAGATCTGACACCATCACTATTGCCATTGTACACCTTCACATATTTGAGGTTAAGAATGAACCTTTCATTCCTTTCTTAAAGTCCATATATTTTCAAGCTTGAACTTTAGCATGGCCATGATTTTTGCATTCCTCCATTCATATTTGCCTTGTTTAATAAATGATTCTACCTGCAAATTCAAGGCAGCTCTTTTTCTACATTCCAAAGCAAACGTTCTACCAAGTTCACACTGCCTTGTGCTGAGAAATAGCGTTCCTCATGGAAAGTCACTGAAGTAATGTAAATAGAAACTAGGTGTATTAGAACCCTTTTTGTACATTTAATTCTCTACATCTAATTAAAAAATTGAGACTTTTTGTCTTACAGTAATTGTCTTAGAGTATATCTTTATAAAATTTCTATCATGTTATCTGATTTTTAGTAATTTCGAGTGAAGTACACTGATAATAAGTATCACATTTGTACTGAAGAAACAACCACAATGAAGTTTAAGGTCTTAAAATATACAGCTTTTGCTTCTAGGTAATGAATATGCTTCATCATGTGTCTTATAATTTAAGCTAATAATTCTCAGCATATATCAAGATCTTCCTACTAAAGCACAAAGAAGAAAAGTAGTTACAACACCTCTGTAAAAAACCCGTGTTGCTCTTTAAAGTCAATATTTTATAAAAGTTTCAAGAGAATCCAGATAATATTTGCCTTGCTTTTATCTTCACTGGAAATACATGACAAAGAGAGTTCAGAATGTTCTGGAAAGTTCAATGTACAACAATACAAAACGTTACATTTAAGGCACCTCAGCTGGCAAAATACACAACAAAACAAAACGTGACTACTAAAAAAGCATTGCTACTGATAGGTATTTCCTTATTCTGCATCTCCCATGCTCCTTCTGAATGCCTCATCACTTCTTTGATTGAAGGATAGTGATATTTAAGCCCTACCCTCTCTTCTGCCATATGATCAGTGCAAATTTGTGTGTGTGTGGAACGACATCAATAAGTAACTATAACTCCGTCTTGCACAGTTTATGAGGAAATAGAAATAAGGGGAAGATGACTGTGAAAAGCTGTCTGTTCCTCAATAATAATAATAATAAAAAAAGAACAAAGAATGAAAAGTTCTGAGTAATTAAAAAGCTACAGAGATAAAAGAAGAGAGCAGTTATGGACATATATGGTACAGTTACTTCAGGACTCAAACTGCTCAAGCTGCCACATTTAAAGAATACACTGTCATGAAACAAAGAAACGCCAACCTTCTTTCCATGAGATATTTTGCTACCGTTACTCTCAGAATTACAGAGATCAGTGAGTACCTCGACTCACATTTTCTTGTATTCTCTTGAAAACATATTTTTATAGGTCTATTCTAATAGCAGATCAAGCACTGTAAATGCATCAGAGGCTCTATACTGCGTCTGATGTCCCTAGAAAAAAACCCTGACCAGCCCCCTCCTTGGGAGTTTATATGGCACAGGCAGAAGGGCAAAGAAAGGATTCATTTCCACATATTGTCAGGTGAGAAAATATTCTGCAGTGGAAAACAAAAACAAATATTTCCTATCATATGGAAGGACTTAAAAATTTGAAGCCAGTAGATTGTATCTGTACTTTCTGTCTTCAAGAGTACAAACTCTGAAGATGAGTTGGAAAGGTTCAGAAGATCCTTCAAAGACCTTCTGAACAGTATTTTGACATTTGATATGGAAACAAAAAGGTCTAAAACCAAACAGAGCTAAAGACAGAGAAGTATGAAGTATATACACGCCTATACATAACATATGGGAGTGGCCAGTGGTAATAGTTATTAACATCTTACATCCCTCATTAGCCTTATAACTGTGTTTCAAATATAAAGGTCTTCTGCATTTTTTTTCCACCTGAGGAATATCCCCCTTAAGTAATACCATAGTTTTGCAGCATACTAGAAATCCTGAGTTCTATATGTAATGCAAACAGCAAGCTCAGGCAGAGGGAACCCATGGAAGCAGAGACCGTTGCAAGTGAAAAACTTCTCCACAGAAATTTCCCATGGAAATACAGATGGCTGGAACAGATTTCACAACCTCTTGTTCCATATGCTCTTGCTCCAAGACAACCTACAGAATGACAGTAAAATGAGTTGCCAGTAACTTCTGTTTCCCAATATCCACCTGCTCTGTACTGTGGGTTTCAGCACTTCATCAGTGAAAGATTCCTGCAGACCTGAGCACACATCCATCGAAACCCAACTTCTACAGAATCCTTTTTCTTTTCTTCCATCTCCCATGCTCCTACTTCCTAGAAACCGTACAAACTATAATGCAGAGATGTTTTGCTGCCTGTAGTCTGCCTGTTTGACTGAGCTTTCTGTGACTGCACTTTGAAGCTTGTTTCAATTCACTGCAGTATAATTTTTCTTCACCTTTTCTGGCTGTTTTGTGTCCTCACACTGTTTCTTGCTCATATTGCCAATCACTAATAGCATGTATCGCTCCAAAGCTTCCTGTTTCAGAGGAAGTTCTCATTGCCCCTCTTTGCCACGGGAGCTAATCACTGAGATTATAAATATGGAATTCCAAGGAGAGAGTTCGACTCTGCTTTTTCTAGTTCTTTTTTTTTTTCTTTTCTTCCAAACTCTTAGTGCATGCTAAAGGCAGCTTTTGAGCTCATCACATAATTCAGAATCATCATTCTTTCTGCTAAGTTACTCAGATTTTCTATAAATCATTCTGTAACTAGGCTGTCCGCATCTAGGCATCTCTGATAATGCTTTCTATATGTAGGAATTCTTTTTCTTTTTTACTTTTCTACTTTCACTGGTCATTACTGGCCATCATTGGCTTCATAGGTCTCTTGAACAGCCCTTGGAGACCACTAAACAGATCAGGAATTTTCCAGATGGTAAGTTCAACCAGATGATACTGTTCATGGTTGCAGTGGCTCCACTGCTGAGTAATTAACATACTTTGCATGTAGTGTTCTAGCCATTCAATATCAGGATTCAATTCTATCATCTACATCATTTATATTCAATTATGGATGCATATACCATCTTAGTGCATTAGCAATCAAAACCTCACCATGCCAAAAATAAACAGAAAGAAAGAGAACAAACCAAACCAAAAAACAATTCAAGAGTACCCTCAGAGAACTTCATGCAATCTTCTTGTAAATGAGATCTATTTCAAATCTAAAAGCTATTTGTTTCACAGATTTTTTAGGCTTACATTCCCTTTATAAATAAATATATTTCTTATATCTTAGTGCTGCTGCTGAAAAATAAACTGGGATCATAATGTGATGGCTCTGCAGACACATGCAGAATTAACTTTCTTTTGGGACGTAGAAGATCATAGTAAACATCGTAGCTGTTTATTTAGGTAACTCAGGAAAAATATTTCCACTATACCACTGTGCAGACATAAATCACAGGTTCTTTCATACTCCTACTGGTACACAAGGATCATTTTTCTAGGTCAACGGAAAGGATTGCCTCTGAATCCTTTCCCTCAAATAACTTACTAAAGTTTCTGAAAGTTTAATGGGTATATGGTTATATCTTTTTGTTTGCTTTTGTTTTTTTTTTTTCATTTCATTTCTGTTTTGTCTAATATCTAGTATCTAAAAACTCCTCTTCATCTTAAAAAATGGAGAAAGAGTCATCAGATGATTGGAAGCTCTACATGCTCTATGCTCATCATATTTTTATTTTATTTATTTATTTTTTTTTAAAAAAACCTTCAGTCACAATGAGGACAATAGTTAGGTCAGGGATTGAAGCAGTAATCCTTTTCTGGTTACATAATTGACCATAGCATTTTTCAGACTAATTGTGATAGAGCTTTTCAGTCCCTTTATCTAGCTTCCATCTACAACAACAGATGATAGTGATAGTCTGCAGTTACTCCATCATATGATTTATTTTATATTTTGCCTATAAAAAGGTTTGCTCAAATAGTTCTGATGGAAGAAGGCAAAATCTGGCCACAAGAATCATTAAACTATCAAACATATTCTTTGCTGTGGCTTCCATCATGATCTTTTTGATATATCTGTCATTTCTACAGGGAATTTCTTCACATTTCTACAACAACCAAAACAAACCCCACACACATCATGATATGATGATATGATAATATGTTTGTTTTGACTGCACTGAGAATTGAACTTCCATGTGCCTTCTTCACAGATCTATTCTCATTGCATCCCTGGTTGGTGGTCTTACAACATCTTAGTTATATAAGACATTAACAAATATAGGATAAATACTACAAAAGAAAGGTGAAGAAGTAGCTTTAAGGATCATTAACAGGTTTAAACTGCTAACTTCCATGACAATACTAAAGTGCCCTGTTCTTAAAAGAGCACAGAAAATTTCGATGAGCTATTCGATTAAATATTCGTGAAGTCTCCAGAATGCCTCTAAAATATATTTAGTTCATATAAGTGTTAAGTCATTAATTCAAGGTACAAAAGCCCATGGACTCTAGGAGTACAGTAATATACTCCTAATCTAAACGTATATGTGCCAGCTCTAACCATTATTCAGTTTGTTAATTAATGTACTTAGTAATTGCTTAATAATGGTAGTTTTGAAAAGTCATCAATATTGGCACTTCACACCTCCATATTAAAAAAAAAAAAGCTGTCTGACTGTAGAAAACCCAAAATGAGGTATATTACAACCTGACATACGACCTGCTCCTAGTTAGAAGAGCCTTTGAAAGAGATTCCTACAGAAAAATACAAAAAAAAAAAAAGGGAGTATACCCAGGAAAGTTTAGCAGATTATCTGCTATTTTTCATGTGGGAGGCAGATCCAGAATAATTTCAGAAGTTTTCAAAAGAAAATTTCAGAAAATTTTGAAAGAAATTTGGCTAAACTGCAAAATTTTCAGGGAATCATTCCTCATCCTGATGACTTACATCAGTGAAACATGTTCTGTGCATGAAACTCTGTCCTATATGCCCTATTCCCCACTCACCACATTATATTGATATAAAAGTAAGAAAAATGTCAAGGTGAAAATTTAATATAACAATTATCTGAAATCTGAGGAAGATGTTCAGAGGTACATCTGGGTCTGGTGAGAGTTAAATACGTATAGAAGTTAAACTTCAAGTAGAAACACTGGGAAGGAGTTTCTAAGAGTTCACTCATCTCACTGAAGTTGAGTGAACTCCTAGAAAACATGACTTACGGAAGACAAAAATAACATAACAAAAATGTTCCTATTGCAAAGAAGACTTAAAAATTAACTTGGGAAATACAAGACATGAGAGAAGCACAAAATTACAAAACTAGAATTTAAGGGATCTCAAGAATCCAACTAGGCCTTTCTCTTCTATTATACTAAGTGAAAATTAAGTATAGATGAAGTATGGGTTGTCCATGAGCATAATTCAGAGAGATGCAGGAAAGCTGAACAGCATCTGTTGCAGCATGCAAAAAGACAGATGGATTTCCAGGGCATCTGTTATAAGAAAAAAGCAAATAAACAAAACCAAAGTAGTTTGGCTGAGGTTGGGCTGTGTCCCTTTGGACAAGAAGATACCCAATGAAAGTAGACTGAGAATTATCTAGCTTGCCTTGCTTTAGGGTAGACTCAAATCCATTTTGAGCACTGACAAAGCACAGCGGGAGATTTCATGGAGCTCAGGAGAACAGCATGCATGACATAATGTCTTTCTCTGTCTTCTCCCTCTTGAAAGAGATCAGCCCAAAACATGGGAAAAAAAAAAAATTCTTCAATCTGGAAAACACTGTGAGCCACAAGAGCTGTATAAACATATGGTCCCAAAGGCACTGCAGTTGATTCACTATTGCTCTGTAACATATGGTAAGTTACAGGGGTAAGTAATGAGTAAAATCCGACCAGCCTAGAATGGCACACACATATTATTTAGCACTGGAGCAAACACTAGTGTATAAGCATGAGAAAGAAGGTGACTGAG
Organism: Tinamus guttatus; assembly: GCF_000705375.1. Next base: position 133,176 of record NW_010582380.1, on the reverse strand, counting down.
GCCAGCGGAAGGCTGCAGAACAAGGCATCCCCTGCTTCAATGTTGATAGCAACTTACGGTTTTAGCCTCGTGATCGATGTTACACTTTATGAACTGCAAATAAGGGTGAAGGGACAGCATGAGGTATTCTGTCATTTTCCTTCTCAGATACATTCTGGCTTTGCACCATGCTGGCTCTGATTTTAGGAAGCAAATGGTCGCAAGGAATTTCTCCCTGCGGAGGCTCCATTGCTGGAGGTGAAAGGCAGGAGACTGATGAGTCTTATTAGAGTTGCTACATATGCCTCAGCATGGATTCTCCCTTAGACAGGGGATGACAATGACTTTAAGCCTTGTCTCCCAGCTATGAAGAAGCAAAGGAGCTGCCGTGTCCCTTCTAACCACATGTCTGCAGGGGAAGCCTGTGGGACAGCTTCCACGTGGTGCTGTGGAGATGGAAGCCTCTCCCACCGTGGGGACCGCGCTGGCTACCACAGCTGCGGCTCAGGCACCGACAGCCAAGTCCCTTCCACATAATTCTTCACTGCCTTGCAGCCAGTGTGTCATTCACAAGAAGGATGCTGCCTGTCAGAGCTCTCCACCCGTAGATGGAGATACTCGCAGATACTGCCATCCCTGGATGGTGACCTTGGACCCTTGGATGGGCCCAGGCTGGTCAGCGAGGGGAGGAAGAGCACATTTGCCAGCTGCTAGCATGGAAAGCTGGAAAAGCCTGCTTGCCACCATTCCTTTTTCTGCAGGAACACATAAGCAAGTAACACAGATTTAGGCCTTGTAATTTATTCACATTGAAAAAAAAAAAAAGGCACCTCATGTTTAAACAACTGTAAAGCTTAAAGCTTAATTCAAACCTCACAAACAAAACAAAACAAACCTCCAAAACTGCAATTGAAAGCTTGTGTCCTATTTATACCAGGCTATTTTAACAGGACAGAGAATATCAAATAAAGGACATTCACAGGCAATATTCAGTTTTACATCTTTTCATTTGGGTTTGCTTTAACAGAAGCTAATGGAGTGCCTTAGATGGTCATTATGTTTTCAAAAATAGAATGTACATGAATAGACATGCACATCAGATTTGAAGAGAAATGAGTCAGAGCGCTCCAATTTTGTTTCTCTTCATTGCTCCCTTATTTTAAATTTAAGAAAAGACCTAATTTGAACATCCTACTGCATCCTTATCAAAGTCTTTTGAGTGCAGTTAATCTCTCTTTATCTGATCAGGATAACAGCAATAATAACACCCTTAAAAGCAACAGACCACATTGTTAATGTGATTTATTGAAATCACATTATCTGGTATCTTGTCTTGAAAGAAATATTGACAAATAAAACTTTTTTAGATACATATTCTTGTTTATGACTTGGATATTTTGAAAGGAAAGTTCTAGTTTTAATATGAAATCAACTTCACATTCTTAAAGTATTTTGGAAATTGATTCATTTCTATGCATAGCACTCAATACCTACCCCCAAATCCCTAAGTATTTCCCCAACATATTTTGCAGAATTTGTTTCTTATCCTTATGAAGGGAAATAGTATTAACTCTGTAATGTATTGCCTTTCATAACACAGTTATGGAGACAAGAACACGAGCTGCATATCCTGTTATCTATCCTGGTATTCCATCTATCCTATTAAAACTTAAAGGTATCTAAGACAATTCTCTAATTTTTTTACTGCAATCCCTGAAATTGCTTGGAGAATGTTCTTAGTCTACTATGAAAGATTAGGTAGAGTACAGCTTTGCTGGGAAAAAAAATAATTTGGAAAAGTCAGAACCCTATTTTAGATCTTGCAACAACCTTAGTTTCTAAAATGATTAAGGGATTAAGCTTAAAGAGTCTCCAGACTGTGTAAAATTCTTCATCTTGAAGGAAGGGTCTGAAACACAATTGCTTATCAGTTACTGACATTCATCAACTTCTTAAAATCCAATGTGTCAATAAATTCTCTATATAGATGACTGTCCATTTATGTCTATGTGCTGTGTTCTCCAACATAGCATTATCTATGCAAACAGTCTAATGCTTAACACATTTTTTCCCTGAGTGCTTCTCATTCTGAATATGAGCTCTTCACCCCCACTTGAACCCTTACTTGCCAGATGAAAAGATAAAGAAGAAAAGGGGAAAGGAAAACTTTTCAATTCATGTTATGCCACAGTATATAATATAAAGCTACAATGAGTTTTATTTTGAATTGCACGTGCTTTTAAAATACCTTCTGGCAGACCTACAACATAGACCAAGACAGTACCTATAATAGTACCTAAGAATAAAATTTCGTCACTCCTCAGGCTGACCCATGACCACAAACATAGTAAGATTTATGAGCTGAGATATGCCATGCCAGCTGCGCATGAGCTGCTCTGTTGATCTGCACAAGTACAGCAATTTCCATAGCAGAAAGATAACTTTTTTTATACAGAACAGCTCGCAGTCCGTTCACTTGGGAGCTCAGGGGGACTTGCTGCCTAAAAGCTGAGCTGCCTGTGTTTGGAGGCCATTTATGCAGAGGCCAGCTTGGCTGCAGCAGCTGCTTTCAGTGGGCTGCCACATGTTTAGACTGTTCCGACAAATTGCTAAATTCCTCTTTCTTTTTCACTAAACTTTCAGATTATCCAAAGTACTCTGGAAGTCTGGGAGCTCTAAACAAATGATGCTTTCATCTCAAGGTAGTCTGAGGTTTGTGAAATTATATTTAGGCAGAGACAAACTCCTTAAGTCATGGGAAAAATAGACCTTGCCACAACGCATACAACTCTGAGAAAGGTAAGAACATTCTAGCTGGATCTGGTAGTCACACTTTAGTTAAAATTATGGCACCACTTTCTATGATGTGTAGTTATAATCATTCCAAATATAAAACATATAGATTTTCCATGCATGCTTTCTGCTTCACAAAGAAAACACATACTTTCTTAGGTCCAAATAAAAGTGGAACAGACATTTCTGAGACTGAAGACTGTGGAAAAAAAAAAAAAAGTAGAATTGCCTTTTTCCACCCACCTGTTTATTTGAAAACCCCGAGTGATTGCATGCTGGAGCCTGAAATATGGACAGGAAAAAAAAAAATCCCAGCCTCAGAAGCAGACTGTGATGGATTTCTCATTATACCACCAAAGAGGAATCTAACTGGAAGTTACATCCCTATTTTTTAGGTTGTGGTCAACAGAAGCAAAGAGAAAAAAGAATATTCTTATGGTGTGTTGTTGTTGAGAAAAAAAGAAAATTATTAGCACGAGAAATAAAACACATTGAACAATGTCATTTAGCTATTTGCTAGTATATAAAATTGTTTCTGTCTTCAATCTGGGGCTAAAGGAACAAAAGAACTGGAAAAAAGACATGCTTGCAAAGAGCTGATGAGGCTTCAGCTGTAGGTCTTTTCAGACTTCTCTGTTACTTGGTTAAGAAAGCAGGAAGGAAAAAGGTTCTTATCACTAACTTCTTTTTTGGGGCATCAACAGGTAGGAAAGGATATTCAAATGTGGTATTTCAAGGGAATCTTAAAAGGTACCCCCACCCCTCCGTGAAAAGAAATTGCAATAAAATGATAGAACACAATGTTAATGTGCAAAAGAAAGTGAAGAGAAGACTGTAGGAGGACTTGTGTCATGGTTGAATTAAACAAAGATATTTAAATTAAATATTGTGTTTAATTAAAGGAAAAAATATACTGAAATGACAGAAAAAGAAACAAGCACAGAGACAAAAAAGATACTATGGGGACCATTTAAACTGAAACGTGGGTGAGATATGGAGTGCTTTGGTCCCAGAGGGTCAAGAGATTTGAATGGGAAATTTTGCTGTTGCCTATTTACTCGTCTTAACTTTTTCTCTCCCCCTCTTTTTTTTTTCTTGCTGTGAACTTTTTCCTTAAGTTCTGAACATAACTATGTAAATATATTTAAATTCACACAAATCAGCACCGGTTTGCATTTCAACTTTGCATATCTATGGCTTTTTTTTTCCCTTTTTTTTTTTTTCTCCTTGAAGACCTTGGCAGATGTACCTGCACTCTCACATTGGAAGTTACAGAATATACCTAGCTGCCTAAAACATGTTTGATGGCTTCAGTTAATGTGGGCAGGTAGGTTTTACACTCTGAAATGCACTTCATCCTTTACAATTAAACTGCACTGTACAAGTTATGTGACGAAGAGAGCCAAAGGCAGTATAAAGAGTTAAAGCTTCCATGGTAACCTCAGCTGGAAGGATGCAATTGGCTCAAACGGTCCCTTCTGTCACATCCTGATTCCATGCCAACAAATCATGAACTGTCCATCATTTCACACATCTATTTTTAGAGCATCCTCAGCTGCTACCAATGAAATGATAAACGATACATGTTCACAGAGGGCTAATACTGGTCATAAAAAGGGCTGTTTCTATCCAAAACGTAAGCTGGAGCTTAGAGTAAAACAACATTACCAAGGTACTGACCTTCAGGAAAGACAGATTGGAGGTTTCAGTCAAACTGCCCTTCGCTTTCCTCAGCAGCAACCTGTTCCTAACCAAAGGCAAACTAAATCTAAGCCAAATATGAACAAATACATTTGTAGCTATTAAAGGAATTGTTCCAGAAGGCCAGTACCTCTGCTGAATCACTGTCATGACATAGACACGTACAACCTCATCCATATCGAGGTCTTTTCTGCATTATGAATGGAAAAGCATGCTAAACATTTAAGTACACTATGTGAACACTGCAAACACAGAACTCTTAGTAATGCATTTCTTTAGGGGACAGCTCTATTGATACATGATGCCCATGAATAAAACCCCGAACTAACAGAAACTGCCATGTTACCCCAGCAGTCCTCTGCTCTGCCTGCACTCCATCAGAAAAAAAAAAAAAAAAAGGCAAAATAGTCACAGACAAATTTGAGAAGAGAGATTCTTTTCTGGAAGAAAAAAGGTAATTCTTCCTCAGGTGGCTAGACCTACCCCAGTAGAGGAAATCATACTGTGACAGGGAATGACAACCCCAAACCTTCCCCCCTAAAGCACCCACAAAGCCTAACCATGATGATGCTTTATAAAAGTAATCCAATATCTCAATGTCAGGACCCTGCATCATACCACTTCTCTCACACAGCTTCATCATCTCTAAGCACAGTGAATTAGCTCAGATTTTACAGGTTACCGATAGAGATTGGTAAATAACTTTGAATCACAGTTTATTCCCATGTACTTTATATAATTTAAAAATGTGGACCAAAACATCTTTGGGGAAGAGACTAAGTTCATAGGAAGCTTTCAGTCCCCAAACTACTGGAAATTCACACTTATTTTAAGGGATTTTATTATATGAAGTCAATTTTGCTTTTAGGAAGCCTTTCTATATCTCTCCCTAACACTTCATATTACACCTAGGATAACAAACTATAGCTTTTCAGATGATTTTACTGACAGAGAAAATACATAGTGAAAAACAGAATGGCAACATTATTTCAGTTGCTTTATTTTACTTGCTAATCTGCCTGTGTATGTCACAGCAGAGAGCTTTTTCATATAACAGGTGAATTCTTTCCTATTTTAATGCCTAGTGTTTATCTGTGAAGCTGAATGTATCTTTAATATACTTTCTATACTACTCTTTCTACTCTTTTAGTACGTTTATTTCTATACTTTTTCTGAGGATACTAAGAAAAAAAAACAAAGCTACTGAAAAAAAAGGTGGAATAGAACCAAGCCACCAAAGATCACAATTGAAAGAAAATTCCTAGGCAATCCTTAAAAATATATTTGTTTTGTATACATTTGTATACATATATATTTGTAGGCAATCCTTAAAAATATATTTGTTTTACATTTACAATACATTTTTAGTGTCTACTCTGATATTCCTGATTACTTATTAAAAATAATTTTTTTAGTTCATAACTGCTTAGCTGCATGCTGCCCCTTTTGCATGCACTGCAGCTTTTGTGTGCCACTCCATAGTACTCTGTGAAAATTATAAACAGTAATACACAAATATACAATATGAGAAAGTTTATTTTTGTATTATTGATACAGCATGCATGTACAAATTAAATTCCCTATCTACCTACTCATCCAGTCACAGATAGTAATGCTTTGTTCTTCAAAACACCTAGAGTTATTAACAAGTTTCTACTCTATGTGAACAAAAGTAGTAAAATGAGGCCCTTAGAAATATACTTTCTTGAAAACGTGGACAAACGTGACTCTGTTGATGCTATAATTAATAATTTTGAATATTTGCATAAATGTGAAGAAAGATGGATGACTTCAAACAACTGTCACTAATTAAGAGATTGAAAGAAACAAAACTCTAATAATATTTTATAAATCACAATAGGCATATTAGCATACTGTATCCCATATTATTGTTGCAATGTCAGAAAGACAAATATTCCTGATTACACCTGAAGCAATACTATAACTAATGCAATCAATCACAGCAAAGGACTGCTTATTGTTCACTTCTTATATAAGCAGATTTTTGCATAATGTCTGTTGCTGAAATATAAATATAAAAATGAAGAAAATTTCTTGTAATAACAAGCTGATTGAAGGATCTCTTTGCAACTGAATTATTAGTCACCACCTCCTAAAAGTAGCTAATTAATATGCAGCTCTCAATCTAAGTCACAGAGTTAGAAAAGACACTATTTCAGAAACACTGCCAGAAAAGCTGTGTGGGGTTTTATTGTTGTTGTTTGTTTGTTTTTTTACAAAACAACATAATATTTCTTTCTTATTGAACATTTGTGAGATTACTCCTCAGTTAGCCCAAGGCCAAAAAGCTCTCACCAGGTAGTAGAAAAGAAAAGATTTAACTCTAGTAAACATGTCTCATTATTAAATGATGTAGAGGGATTATTTTGAGCTATATATTTTGAGACATGCACAGTTTGAAGTCTTGAAGACTGGTAGAGATAGTAATGTCAAGTTCAGGTGATATTTAAATATTCTAACAAGTTTTATTTGGATAAGTCACTGAAAAGTTATTTGAGATTAAGAAGTTATTACTAGAAGACCTATGAGGGAATGGATGTTCATAACCCTGAGTTTAGCGAACAGCAATATGCAAGGACAGTCCTTTGATGAATAAAGTTAGCAACTGCTCTTTAATAACAACCTAGCACCTCTGGAGCATGATTCTTAAAGTGCTTCAAGCATTCATTCATTTTGTCTTATCCCAAGATATAAACTTCAATATTACTATCTCCTATATCTAATTTAAAAAAGCAAAGGAAAATGTAGCTAATGGCCCTAATAGTCAAAAATGTCTTTTATCTACAGATTTCTTAGCTTTTCGGTGCCAAGTACAGCCTGTCATTTTAAGTGCTGTGGCATTTTCTCTAGAAATTTCATTTCTCTCATGATCGTGCAAGCAGCACCATGCATCACGTCCTGGGAATTTGGCTGTGCAGCATTATCTGCTGTGGCCTTTGTTCTGGTTTGCATCCAGCAAAAACAAACTAACCTGCATATTTTGATAGCTGTTGTTTCCTATGTACACTAGAAGGTGGGCACATTATTTTACTAAGCTTTTTAGACCAGAATTACTTTGACCAGATTTCCAAAGCTGTCTGCACCCCTATTTTTCCTTGCTGAAGACAACATGAAGGTAATTTTTAAAGCAACGTGGGTGTCTACAGAGAAGGATTTTGGGGCGACCCCACATTGCTGCTTCTCTTACAGTTACAGGGAAGAGAAAAGGACACGTAAGACTCTTAAAAGGAAGAATTCCAGGAAATTGAGGAAAAGCATGCACCAGCAATGTGGTAATAAGACAATAAGCTATCAAGGACGCTGCTTATTGTATCCTGGACTATCTCAGCATGGAAACCTAAAGGCACTCAAATTTTCTGCTATGGCTTCAAGACTTTCTGAAACAAATTTCACCTAAGCTACATACTTAGGTTGATAAATATTAAATTTAATAGGTTCAATATCTAGTTTTTGAACCATGAGTTCATGGGTCTCTGTACGGTGGTTAGAAATCTGTAATTAGAAAAATGTTTTATTTTCTAGTGGGAATTTTCAGTTAAAACACTGAGGCCTAATAATAATAATGATAGAAAAAAAAATCATTTTGCTAACTGATAATGCTTAATTTAATATTGAGAAAACATAAGAAACTACTTCCTGGAAGATGCAAAAACATTCTCTCGCTTCTGAAAGCCAGACTTTATACAGCTGGTAAATCTCTGGAACAGCTGAGATCCTAGAATTTTTTCTGAGGGTGATCATGACCCTATGCCAAAGAGATCAGCTCCCTCTGAGGTACTTCTGTTCAACCTCTGCACTTGAGCACAAAAGCTCACAGTCACCCTCACTGCACGTTCTGGGGCCTCAGCGTGCTTGCTGGCACACCTGTTAGCCCCAAGCATTTAGAGATGCAAGGACCTGAGGGAAAATCTGATACTTTTGTCACTCTTAGATCAAAGAGCTGAGCAGTATTAGGAATCAAAAATCCTGCGTCCTCTCCACTATTGGCAAGGATGTAGTTACCACTGTCTCTGCGAGAAAAACATGATTAAAGTTGCATCTCTTGCTGTTCTCTGTTACTGTCTGAAGCAAGGGAAAGACAGAGTCCTACAGCTCATGCTCTGCTTCACATCTGTGTGTCTACTGCTGTGCTGGGTAATGAAAGACGGATACTCTACTCTCTTCTATTACTTATTTAACAATTCCTTTAGAAGATAGAGACAAAGCTTCTTGCTTCAAATATGGTCTTCCTTTTCAAAAATGTAATTATAAACCTTCTTCTTCACATAGAGCAAGGGAAGTGGAACTTCAGCTCTCCTCAACACTTAAGGCAGTTCAAGCAAGAAAGAAGTCTCCAGCTGCCACTCTGGGAGCAGGAAGAAAGTTTTTCAAGAAAAGCTGTGATAACAAATCTCTCTCTGCTTCAAAATTATTTTTTTTCTTCAGCCCTTCTGCCTTTGTTTCATCCCCGTACTTCCTCAATTACTAGGATTCTTTGCTTTCCTCTCTCCCAGGCTACATCAAGTACCTCAGAAACTCTGGGCATGTTGTATGTGTATTGTTTTAATAAAAATTGTTTTAATAAGCATTATTTGAGATGCTCTAGTCTGAGCAACTTTGTTAAAAGAAGAAGGATGATGGTATTTTGCAAAATAAGTTTGTTTTTTCTTTTTCCTCCTTCTGTACTGCTCCGAGGCTTTAATTTGGACTCCGTTAGAGAGATATAATTTTATTTTTCCTTTATTAAACTTAACATCAAAGTACGGAACAAACCACAAAAAGGCTTTTGGCATTCAAAGTGTTAAAGCAGTACTTTGAAGATCTCTGCCATGTCTTTCAGCTAACTTCATCCATAAAACATCTGCAGTGGTTCTTTTTCTTTCAGAACATCTCAGAATTTCAGCCATGATTTTCTTCTCACCAAAGTAATGATCTCAGTCAAAAGTTTTTTTAAAGCAAGAGATTCAGATCAAGAACATTGTGAGAAACCTCGCAGCTATACAGCAGAGACTAATGAAACATCAAAATAGGAGAAATAATGACAGTTGGTATCCTTGCTAATTTACATTTAATAACAAAACCAAACTAATTAGGTAGCTTGCTCTAGTATTACATACATTTAGCCATTCCTTAGATTAATGACACACAAGAGATACTTTTCTGGAATCTAGAAAAAGTATCCAGCTAGCACCTGACATAGCTAGGACACTGCTGTACTCTTGTAGACCTAATCAATTTATCTTTGTTTTCTGACTTGTTCAAATTAATTAATGTCAGAAGCTGTACTAGAATTTAACAGCTTTGTGTGGATGAATTGATCCTGACTATTTCTTGTTTAAGTTTTGACTGAAACCTAAAAACTTTACTAATAAATTAGCAATGAAGGTGAGATACAGCGAGGTACTTTTCGCTTGAGAGTTTAATTTTATGGTTGATGTCTATGCGAAGTTAAAAAACTGAAGAGACAATCCCAAACCCATGTGATCTACAGACTGAAACAAGCACAGGAATAATACAAAAATCGGTATTCTAAATGAATTTTTGAAATCAATATATATAGAGAAAATTAATGGCAGGCAGTATGAGTACCACATTAAGAACAGAATGATCTTTCCTTCAGTGCATGATACTTTGTTTGGAGGATATCTCTTATTTTACTTGCATATGATTTTTAGCTGAGGATACCAAAATAGTTGACCAAAATAGTCGGAGCTAACTAGCTTTTTTCACAATTTCGGCTATGATCAGTTACTCAAGCATCCTCAGAACATTCTAAATTTGTTTCTATTGATATTTCTGAAGACTAAGGGGTTCAGGAGATATGATGGCATACTACTCATTTGTGAAAATCTGTACAAATAATACTCCTGCAAAAAGTGAAGGAAGAATTGTTTGAAATATGTGATTGTAGAATATGCAAGTACAGTAATTCCTGGGCAAGGAGTATAAACACCATGGAATGAGAAGCTAACAGTTTACCAGATGAAAACCACTACATATCTCTGGTCAAAAAATAATAAAACGAATAAATAAAAATAACT